>VZUI01021480.1:0-71358 GCA_013401135.1 Cettia cetti
CAAAAAACATGATAACAGTTCTGTAAACATTACTTTGTTTACATGAAATTTCTGACTCCAAGGCTGAAGGCTGGAAAGCAAGGCAACAGTTCTGTACACTAGGAGTGAACCCCTGCTTGTTAAATTGGGTTAAAATCACAGAATCACACAGAATTACTAGGTTGAAAGAGACCTTCAAGATCATCGGGTCCAACCCATGCCCTGACACCTCAAGTAAACCATGGCACCAAGTGCTACATCCAGTCCTTTTTTAAACACATCCAGGGATGGTACTTTGCCGTTTTCCTGGGTAGACCATTCCAGTACTTTATCACTCTTTCTGTAAAAACCTTTTTTCCTAATATCCAACCTATTTGGTGCAGCTTTAGACTATGTCCTCTCGTTCTGTCAGTTGCTGCCTGGAGAAAGAGACCAACCCCTGCCTGACTACAACCACTCTTCAGGAAGTTGTAGAGTGATAAGGTCACCTGAGTCTCCTTTTCTCCAGGCTGAACAACCCCAGCTCCCTCAGCCATTCCTCACAGGGTTTGTGTTCCAAGCCCCTCCCCAGCCTCGTTGCCTCCTCTGGATGTTCTCGAGCGTCTCAAGGTCCTTCCTGAACTGAGGGGCCAGAGCTGGACACAGAACTTGAGGTGTGGTCTCACCAGTGCCAGGTACAGGGGAAGAATGACCTCCCTGCTTCTGCTGGCCAAACTATTACTGATAGAGGCCAGGATGCCATTGGCCATCTTGGCTACCTGAGGACACTGCTGGCTCATGTTCAGCTGCTGTCACCAGTACCCCCAGGTCCCTTTCTTCCTGGACCTGTTCAGCCACACCATCCCCAGCCTGTTACATTGTAGGGGGTTATTGTGGCCAAAATGCAGGACTCAGCACTTGTATTTATTAAACTTCATCTTACTGGACTCTGCCCATCCATCCAATTGTTCCAGGTCTCTCTGCAGAGCCCTCCTTCCTTCCAATAGATCGACACATGCTCCCACTTTAGTGTTTGCAAATTTACTCATGAAAGACTCAATACCCTCATCCACGTCATCAATAAAAATATTGAACAAAACTGGCTCCAGCACAGACCCCTGAGGGACACCACTGGTGACTGCCCCCAGCTGGATGCAGCACTCTTCACCACCAGTCTCTGGCCATGCAGCCAGTTCCTAACCCATCAAAGAGTGCTCCTGTCCAAGCTGTGGGCTGCCAGCTTTTCCAGGAGTGTGCTGTGGGAAACAGTGTCAAAGGCCTTGCTGAAGTCCAAATAGACAACATCCACAGCCCTCCCTACATCCTCCAGGCAGGTCACCTGTATATAAAAGGAAACCAGGTTGGTCAAACGTGACCTACCCCTCCTAAACCCATGCTGGCTGGGTCTGATACCCTGGCCATCCTGTAAGTGCTGCATGATAACACTCAATATATACTGTTCCCATACCTTACCAGGTACTGAGGCTAGCTGATTGTCTGGATAATAGAAATTATGTATCCCTCAAATGGCACTGTCCATGTTGCTCTAGTTGCCTCCAGGCCTTGTGGCCAATTAGGAGTTCTTGGAAACTATCAGCTAGAAGTTGGATAGCTGAACACAAGTCAGCACATTGAAGTAACTTTAAAAAAAAAAAAAGTCATTCCTCAGAGGGCAGATCTTAAGTAAACTGAGGCATCAGAAAGTGCTTGACAAGAGACCAAAGGCACGGAGAAGATAAATAAACTCCTTTCAACATGGCAAATCAAGCATCCCCTACTAGTGGCTTTTCAGGACTTTTATTGTTAATGATGGAAAAGGTAGATGAACACAGGATACCAAATTTTTTAGATAAGTCCAAATTGTTTTATTTGTTCCAGACAAAGGGAGACAACAATATCATACAGGTTTACCAGAAGACAGTGAAGAGTCAGCATAATGATAGATCCACTTTATAGTAGTCTCTTGGGTCTATAAAAAAATAATATGGGCATGCATTGTTAACTTCTGCATTGACTCACTACTCAGGAAAGACCTCAGTGTCACACTGGGTAGCTCACTGGAAACTCCTGCCCTCTCTGCCTCAGTAGTCAAAAGAGAACACGCCAAGAGAATCAAACAAAAATATTATGGTGGCCAAAAATAGCATTGAAGACACTGAACATACAGTTGTATAAATAAAAAACTATTTTTCCCAAAGACTGTTTTCAGTTCTGCTTTCCTGAATTTAAAAATATGCATTAGAAGTGAAAGGAATCCTTGAAAAAAGGGACATGGTCAATGCCAAGAGACAGCCCCAAGTGAGGAGTAAAACCAACCTCAGGTAGCAAAGGTGGAACAAAACCTGAGCAAACAAAACATGAATAAATGGGGAAATAGTCCCCATTTTTCTACTGTCAGAGTTAGAGTTCCACTGAATAGCCATGTAGTTGCCATAAAATATCAACTAAGATCATAGCTGGGCTGAAAGAGGTAGGACACATTCACAACTAGGTTTGAGAGATTTACAAACCATTGTGGTTGGGGGTGTGTAGTACTGACTGGTGGATGTTAAAAAGAAACTCCGTGATGAACTATGAACTCTGTAAGTTGGGATATGTTGGGGTACAATATATATTCCCTTTTCTTTGATTTGAAACCCACTGCCAAGCTGAAAAGGTGGAGGTGACACGGTGTCAGCTTAATTTTCTTCTCATTTGGTTTGGTAATTCCAGTGTTCATTTCTCATCTCCAGGGAAGCAAGAATGCCTAAAAGTGCAGTGAGGATTTAAAGCACTTTCTCTACTCCATAACTTTTAAATCTCATGCAAGTAGTAATGCTTTAGTGCTTTTACTGTCCTGTGAATAAAGTCTTGGTATTTAATATAAATCACTATGAGCATTCAGCACCTTCAGTGGGAGCTCAAGTAGAGCCAGGTGTGTTAAAACTGTTATTCTTTCTGAAATATGGCTGGATGATGTGATTATGACTTTCTTCTTAATAGCTCTCTCCTCTACTGTATTAGGACCCTGTAGAGTGAGGCAAAGGAGTCTGTTCATGAGAGGACAGAACTGAGGCACTGTGGGACAGGCCCTTGTAATGCATGACAGGGAGGGAATGGTACTGAGTACTCTTGAAGAAGTTTTTCTATCAGATTATATTCTACTAGAGGATCAAGGAGGTCACCCTGCAGATCACGCTGGTGCATTGTCTGGGACAGGGCGTTACTTAATACATGGGGACTTTTCAATTTTTAAAACATTTTGTTTCATTTCCTCTTTTTCTCTCTGGTGAAATCATGAGGAAGACTGACCAGTTGCAAAATTTACTTCCTATGTAATTATGAAAATGATAGAGCAGATAATGTTTCACAGTCTCACCCACCTGCCCATCCTAACAAGCCTACTCCATGATCAGAAGAACTGCAGCTTTTTCCTTGCTGCAGTGCAGCTGCCAGCTTCTGTGGTGTCTGCTGAGGCAAGGAGGGAAGGGAGCACTCAGCTGTTACTGAGAGTGTTAACTTTAGGCGTGGCACTGGGTTTCCTACATGAGGGAGTGTTCATATCCCAGCTCCTTCTTAATCAGCTTGAGGATGCCATGTGGGTGTTTGCTCTGTCTCTGATTGAGTGCCAGCAAGCAGCCTGCAGTGAAATCTTTCCTGCAGAGATGCAAAGTGTCAGTCTTGCAGACATGTACCCACCACCCATCTGCTGACAAATGAATATTCTGAATGAGGTCTTTTTTTTTTTTTTGCAAGTGATGCTAAACACTATGAAGGCGATGGAAGATGCTAACGTTCAGGAAGAGCTTTATCTTTTCTGATCTGTATTTTTTTAATGTCTGAGGCTCCACTGAGATCTTGGTTGTGTGAGACAGTTGAGCTTCACTGAAGCAATTTCTTCACTTAAAACTGTGAGTTTATTCTATCTACCTTAGTTAGGCACTGGTGTGTTGACAAGACACCTATGCAGGTAGGTAGCAGGGACACTGAGTATAAGCCCATCCTGTGCTAAGTTCTGGTTTGCATGTAATACAGTTAATCTACATGCAGCATTGTGGGCAAGGGTTGGTCTCTGGGATGTAAAGGATCTGTAGTCATAGAATTGTAGAATGCTTTGGGTTGGAAAGGACCTTAAAGATCACCTAGTTCCAAACCCTCTGCCATGGGATGGGCAAAGAACATGGGGTGCCTGCAGGGGCACTTTCCACCAGACCAGGTTACTCAAAGCCCTGGCCAACCTGACCCTGAACATTTCCAAAGACAGGATATATCCTCCACCTCTCTGGGCAACCTGTTCTAGTGCCTCATCACCCTCACAGTGAAGAATTTCTTCCTAATACTCTAATATTTTATTAATTGTTGAGATTCAGGGCTTTGACAGCAGTCCTGCTTATTCTCTTGATTTCTAAAATGCCAGCCAAGTCTCCCTGCTCCCTCAGAGAAACCTTTTGAGGATTATTCAGCACTTGAGAAGCCTGTGAATGTGCTGTTTAAACACCGGTAGAAGGGGTGAGTATGGGTAAGATTTTTGCTAGCAAGGCTCTTGTAGTGCTGGGGCAAACTAACAGAGTAGTTATGTATCTCCTGTACTAGAGGCTTTGGGAACAGACTGGATAGATGAACATCTGGCAGTGTTGGTGTTAGGCACATTTCATTTTCTCCAAATGTAGTGGGACTGGGGTAGGTAACCCAGCAGCCTTCCTAGACCAGTACTTCCTGATGTTGATTGTCCTTCAGAATGAGAAACATCAACTACTGACAGTTTGAGACAGGGATCTTAATGAGGTCATACTGAATGTTATTAGATATCTGTCCTGTGCAGGGCCAGCACAGAGCAAGACCCATAGCACACATGTTTACCTGTGCTGGCATAAGAGTTAAGCAGTCTGAGGAGCCTTGGGCTTCCACTGAGACAAAGTTTTCATGGTTCAGTGCAGCCAGACCTGGATACAATAGGCTGTGCTCCCATAGAAAAACCAGCATGTTTCACCTGGACATAGTCCTGTTACTCTGGCTGTTTCACTTCTGGGCTGAAGTTGGCTTTATTCTGCTTTTTAGGGACCCCAAGAGGGGAGCAGTGGGCTGGCTGCATCATATGGATGTGGTGCAGCAAGAGCAAGTATTTCCTCCTCGGTGGGGAAATCTGTGGAATGAGTTTGTCACTTGCTTCACAAGGGTGAGGCAGTTGAGCGATGCATTCCTGAATCAGTAGGCTCCTCTTGCCTTGGGCATTCTTCAGCAACCACACATTAAATCCAAAGCTATAAATTGTATAATTTGCATAAGCTATTAGACAGAGAAGCACAATGGGACAGACACTAATTGCTGATTTGGGAAGGCTCACAAGCATTTGCTGGGAGATAAACCACAGTTACCTCAGTATTGAGCAATTAGTTTTGCTTTCTAAAAGGAGAGAAATGTATCACACCAACTGATTTCTTGTACGGTGTAATTTGCTGATTTCATTGTTGCTCTTGGAGACAGTTTTTTAGTTCCTTTTTAAGACAATGTTTTTTAAAGTAGTGCTGTATTTGACAAGGAGACAAATGCAGTTTGGGAGGGATATTCCCACCAAGAAAGTTCAACTGCACACTCTTATTTTGCTTCAGGAAAATGAATTCTACCATAAATTCTTTGGCATTTCATAGTTCTATCCTAGGTTGCCATGCACCGGATTGCAGATTAGGGGGTTTTGGTTGATTTTTGCTGCCTTTGCAACCCAGAGTTTGTCATGATTTTTGGGGGTAAAATTTATGCAGGCATTTTATTGTGGTTAGCATTAATTTCTAATCAGCTGTTGGGCTGCCAGTTAGTTGAACTGCTAAATCTTAAAATGTGTTCACCTAGATAGCAGAAGTGTTATGGGGAGTGTGGAGCTCTATATTTGCCAGGTTTTGTAGTCATTCTGAGTGTTGTGTCTTCCAACACTGCCCCACAATGTTTGTATGCCTTCTGTTTTATAATTTTAATGAAATACTGGCAGATCTCTATATGTGGTGCTTCCCCTCAAGGTCCTACTCTGGGGGGAAGTGAATGCCCTAGATGCTAGAGCTGATTGTAATTGCTTTTGGTTTTCAGTATTTTGAAGGAATATAAAGTTAGAAGAGATCTGGAAGTAGCAATTTTATTTTAACTGAAGAAATGATCATTTATAAAGAGCCTAAAAGGGGTAGTGGAGAGAGTTAGCATTTTTCAGATTTCATAATTTGGAAAAGAAGATAAGAAAATATCTCTTTTCCTCCCCTTCCTCTTTCTCATTCTTACTCTACAGCTCACTGACCTGAAAGTCACAGGAAGAAAGCTGACTTGTTCTTTTGGACACTTTATTTGAAGTGAAAGTAAGCAAGCTTTGCTTTATGTTTCACTGAAAAGCATCTTACTTCATATCTTGATAAAAGTGCAACCACTTGCAGGCAGTTTGGCCTGTCCAGTTGTTTTGAACTTAACGTTAACGACTAGTATAGCTGTAAACTAGTTAAATATAAAAGTAAAACACAAGCTGCTCACACCAGTTGGGGTCTAGATTTACAGTGGAGTCCCATCTAGGAGATTCTGTGGGCTTGTCTTCATTAGGTATGTAGCTTTTCATTCCTTCCAGTGAATGACAGCTCTGATATGGATGCTCTTACTCAACTTCCTGTGTGGGAGGAGGGATGAACAGTACCAGAAGAAATCAGCTTTATAGTCTGTATAACTACATCCATGCAGGTGTTGGGGCAGGGTTACCATTTCAGATGGTAATTGCACCTTTGGCAGTAACTGCTCCATGGATGCAGCTCTTTGCAAGTGCATGCCTGTCCAAGATGATGCCATGTTTTGCCTCTTCCCTCTTGCCTTACTTCTTTGGAGTGATTATTTTCAAAGTCACTATTGTGAAGTAGTCACTATTGTGAATTCTTTGAGAAACAGGCTCAAGATGTATAGCACGTGTAACTGCCATAATTTAACTGGTTAGAAAAGCTTTTAAAATTATGTAACCAAGTAGCTGAAACTGTAGTGAAACCTGTGCCAAACACAAGAGTATGTTGGTCTCTGGAGGCAGGTATGGGTGGAGGACTTGACACAGTTGGTTTGTGAAGGTTTGTCTGCCTGGGATTGGGTTCATACACTGGATGCAGCAGTAGTAGCCACCTAAGGTATTGCAGAGGTGAGGGGGGGGGGGGGGAAGGTGTGCACACCAAATCTGCTTTTTTTTTTTTTTTTTTTTTTTTTTTGCAAGGAAATGGTACTTTCTCTGTTTGTTCAGTATCCAGGCTTATCAACAACATAGCCAGGATTGTCGAGTCATGGCCCGCCTGTTCTAAGCACTTTATCATCCAGCCCATTCCAGAAACCCAGGGTGAGCCAGCAAAAAGATTAGCCAAGTTTTCTCCTTCTCCCCACTTTGTTAGTAACATGGAAAGGACCCTTACAATTGAGTCCATTAACCCAGCACTCCCAGGCCCACCACTAAACCATGACCCTAAGTGCCATGTCTGTATGTTAAGTAACTTAAGGGTTGTTGACCCTACCACCTAGAGCAGAGCAGAACAGAGCAACCTGTTCTAATGTTTGGCAAGCCTTTCATTGATGAAATTTTTCCTAATATTTAATATAAATCTCCCCTGAAGCAATTTGAGGCCTCTTGAGTGTCTCTTGACCTCTGCATTGTCACTTGGGATAAGAGACCAATCCCCACCTGGCTACAGCCTCCTTTCAGGTGGTTGTAGAGAGCCATAAGATTCCCCCTGATCCTCCTTTTGTCTGGGCTAAACAGCTCCCTCAGCTGCTCCTCACAAGACTTGTGCTCCAGACCCTTCTCAGCTCTGTTGCCCTTCTCTGGACACACTGCAGCCCCTCAATGTCTTTCTTGTCATGAGGGGCCCAGAACTGAACACAGGATTTGAGGTGTGACCTCACCAGTGCTGAGTACAGGGGGACAATCCCTGCCCTGCTCCTGCTGGCTGCACTATTGCTGGCACAGGCCAGGTTGCCATTGGCCTGCTTGGCCACCTGGGCACCCCGGCTCATGTTCAGCTGCTGTCACCAGCACCCCCAGGTCCTTTTCCACCAGGCAGCTTTCCAGACACTCTGCCCTCAGCCTGTTGCACTGTGTGGGGTTGTTGTGAGTGACCCCAGTGCAGGACCTGGCACTTGGCTTTGTTGACCTCATACAGTTGGTCTTGGCCCAAGGATCCAGCCTGTCCAGTTTGCCTTTCTGCCCTTCTACACTTCCACCCAGCTTGGTATTGGCCATGAATTTACAAAGAGTAAATTAGTACTCAAAACTCAACACCCGTGTCCAGGTCACCAGTAAAAGTATTGGATAGGACTTTGTCCACTACTGATCTCTGGGGGGCACCACCAGTGACCAGATGCCAGCTGGATGCAGCACCATTTACCACTGGTCTTGGGGTCTGGCCATCCAGCCCGAACTTATCCAGCAGAGTGCACCTTTCCAAAATTATCAGCTCTGTGATTTTCCCCAGCATCCAGGTCAGGCTGACAGATCTTCCCCCTGGCTCTTCCTGTGGATGGATAGCCCATTTGCCAGCCTCCATTTGTCTGGAGCCTCCCTGGTGAGCCAGAAGTGCTGATAAGTGATTGAAAGTGGATTGGTGAGCTCTTCCACCAGCTCCTGCTGTGCCCTCGGGTGGATTCCATCCAGCCCCGTAGCACAATGTGTGTTGTAAATGTTTGTAGCAGGTTGATGACCATTTTCCCTTGGATTAAAGAGGCTTTATTCTTCTCTCTGTCTCTGTCTTTCAGCCGGCAGGTGGTTCAAGAGCCTGGACATTTAAACAGCTGAGAATCCCTTCCCAAGTCCAGGTTTACAGGTTTACCCACAAAGAAAAATAACATCTTGTATCAACACAGATTTCTGTCTGCATTCTCTGTTTCGCAATTTGTTGCAGTCTGAACACGTGCACAAAGAAAACCAGCTTGTATTGAGGCAGAGCTGGGTTCAAAGCATAAGAGACATTTACTGTATGAGAATCACATCTAGATGTGCACAAACTTCTGTGAAGCTGGCAGTACTTATCTTCCTTAGTTATATATCAGATTTACCACAAGAATTTTATCTTAAGGGAACAAAGGTGTCATAGTTCTCTGTCTAATCCTATGATGAGGATGGGGGTTTTTCCTTCTGATTTAGGAATAGAAAGGAATCCCTAAACAAAATTTATCTCCTAAATAAAAATATACCAAATTTTAGGTGCATTATTAACCTTTTTAAGTTGGAACCTTTAAGATCATTAGTGTTTGTTTAGTTGCAATGAAAATCATAGAACCTGGAACTGAAGAGTAGAAGAAATCCATTTCTTACTCAATGTAATATGTATCATGACATGCAGATAATTTTGATCCATTTCCCTTTTGTGTTCTCGTTCAGTCTATTTTTTTATATTACTTTGTCCAAAACAATTTCTTTTAATAAGTTTCCATACTTAGTTAGCCTTTGTAGGAAAATAATTTTTCCTTTTGTAAAGGTAGACCTGTGTGAGCTGAATGTTTGTTCAGGCTTACAGAGAAGTTGGGGTTTTTTTTTTGAAACCTAAGTGTAAGGCTTCCTCTTCTTTTTTGATTTGAGAAAAACAACTGATTTTTTCAAAACATTTTCTGTGTTCTCTTGTTGTGTCTTTTTGGGTTTTTTTGCTATATACACCATGTAATGCAACTTGTAAAGACTAAAGTGTTGATGTGTGGTTTTAGTGGCTGTAGGGCACATAGTATTAATCTAGGAACAGCACTGTCATTATCTTCATTAAAGCTAGGGTATTGTGCCAGCCAGAAAGTGCAGAGAGACATTGAAGTTGTTCAGTCTTGTTGGAGAACTGCATTGTGCTGGGACTCGGAAGGCTTGATCCTGTTTCAAGACTTAGTGATGGTGCCTGAGTAGGTTTTAATCTCTCCACCTCCTTGTTTCTTCATTTCACACCTTTGTCTTCATCAGTCCTGTTTAGTTTGAAACTTCTCTGAGGGGGAGACCACCTATCATTGTGTGTTTTGCACAGGGCTCAAAGTACACGCCTTGCAATGCCACTGTAATACAAATGATCCTTAGGGGAAGAAGATGGTAAGGCTTCCATGGTGTCCACATAGGTTGTAACTGCATACAGAGAAAACCCTTTGAAACTGCATTTAGTGGAAGCTAAATTCTGAGCTATGACCTGGTTTCTTTCAACATTCATGTTTTGTCATTATTTTGAAGCTTTCAGTATCTGATGCTAAAAATACACTGTATGGAGCTTCCCACATGTAGGTTGTTATATAAATCTTGCCATAAATAATAGTTGTTCACTCAATCATTATAGAAATGTCTCGACATGCAGTTCATACGGGATTTGCTAAGAGCAAACCAAAATTGAGTAGAAAAATACGGATTAGAATGAGAGTTCCTAGACCTATTTAGATTCTACTTTTATAGCATCATTTCAATCATTTCATAGCCTAGTTTGTCATTTTTCCTGTATCTAGACAAAGCTGGAGGGGGCTAAAGAGAATCCTATTTAATTCTTCAGTCAGCTGTGAAATGTGAAGGGCTGGTACTGCACTTTTACAGTTGCACATCTTGAAAAGGTGTAAGTTAAATATTATTTTATCATATTTAACTTAACATTGTTATGTGAGTGGAAACATAGGGTGGAATGCTGGATTTCACAGCCATTTTGTAGAAGTGCTTCAGACTATAAACTAAAGCACTGAGTAGTATGAAAGTCTCGGTTGTTGATAGTTGTTGGAAGGAAGTGTGTTTCATAAATAGGAGGGGAAAAAACATAGATGAACTGATGTTATACAAGGCAGCATTCTTCAGGCTGGCAAGAAAAGTCCAAGTGGATTTGAGCTTTTAAAAAAAGAAAGAACTTATAGGAGCCTCTCAGTACATAAAGGGGGCTTCCAAAAAGGCTAGAGATGGACTTTTTACAAGGGGATATGGTGATAAGAGGGAATGGCATTAAGCTGAGGGAGGGCAGGTTTAGATTAGATAATAGGAAGAAACTTTTTACTCTGAGGGTGGTAAAGCACTGGAATAGGCTGTCCAGGGAGGTTGTGGCCTCCCTGTCCTTGGAAATGTTCAAGACCAGGTTGGACGAGGCTCTGAGTAACCTGGTGTAGTGAAAGGGATCCCTGCCCACGACAGGAATAGATGGTCTTTATGGTTCCCTCCAATCTAAACTATTCTGTGATTCCATGAAAAAGGATTGATGCTGAAGGGGGGTTTTTTGGACAAGTGGCAGTTCCAAAAAGCAGCTGCTAGGATATCACATGTAACTTACAGGTATTAGTATAGCAAAGCAGAGATCAAAACGTTAGTGATGGGGCAAGCTTTACTAAGTGAACCAAAGTGAAATCTGAGATGGGAGTGAGTGGTGCAGTTGATCTCTGAGTGTTAAGTAGCAAGCATAGGTCAGAAATTCTTACTGGAATCTCAGGATTGATTTAATTAGGAAGAAAATGTTTTGACTTAATTCTCAGAAATGAGAATTGCATGAATCCCAGTTTTGCCTTAGGTGGTTCTGTTGAGTGATGGATGTCATCAGTGCCAGCCTACCAGTCCCTCAGCCCAAGCCATCACCTTCATGCCTTCGAATTTATTCCTGCACTTCCTGCTTCAAGTTGAAAAGTAAGACTATAAAATCATTGTACCAGGAAGTGCTGTGATACTTGTTTCTGCAAAGAAACAAAATTGCAGTTTGTTAGACCTGTTAGGAACTCTGTAGCACCTAATTCTGAACTCAAACCTTGAGAGTGAAGAAAATTACAGTGCATAGAACAGTAGGGCAGAATGTTCAGACATTTCTGGGGGAGACAGACCTGTCTCCCATGAAGAGTGGATGGGTTTTGATGCCAAGCTCCTTGTGTCCATGGAAAGGCCAGCCTCCATGCTCCCCAGGACCCCTGCTGAGCCTTTGTTTTGCTAGAGCCCTGGAGTGGGAAGGAGCATGGAGAGATTTTAAGCAGCAGATGGACTGTAGTGTTCACTTAAAATGTATGTAATTTTTTTTGTGGGTCCCAGATCTCATTTCTCTATGTGAAGTGAGAACTGTGCTTAGCTCTGCTCTGAGTTTCCCCTGCACAGGACACAGTAGGGATAATTTGTTGTTTTGCAAGTGGAAGATGAATGGAGTTACTCAGGTCATCCTGGTTTACCTCCAGCAGTTCTCATCCAGCTGCTTTAATTCTACCTAACATTTGTGCGTCAAATCTGTGAGTTCGCTGCCTTTTGATGTAGAATGATGTTGCAAAAGAATTTCTGAAAGTTTTCTGACCTTTTGTTGTTCTCTCGTTTCTCTGCCTTCCATTTTTCATGCTGGCTGCATGATCTGTGAATGTAAGATTGAGCAGGGATCTCTTCCAGGAGGGTACTCACCTGTTTCCCTTAAAAAGCAGTCAGGGAACATGAGTGAGAGAAGGTGGATTGAGAAGAAAAGGAAATTAAAGCAGTGTAGTGTGTTTGCATTAATAACCATGAGAATAAAGTACTCATACTGTTTCTGAACAGGAAATTGCAAAAGAAGTCAGTAATTAATATTTAGGGAGTTAGGGAGATTTTTTTTTTTTGTGTGTGTGGCTATTTAAAATTTACTCTACAAAGTATTAGCTATAACTTGATGCAAGTTAGTACAAAGTATAGAGAGAACAGATATTGAAACATGAGAATTTGCCTGCCAGGGCATGACAGGAAGCAGTTAGACTTTCAGGAGAACAAACAGTAAAAAAGATTTTTTAAAAATCTGCTAAATAACATGCTAAAAGAGGATACCAAGGGCAGATGAAGCTGTTTGTGTTTGTTTATCTTCAGTTCAGGTGACATCAGTGCTGGAAGCAGCTCTTCTCATACTGCAGCTCTCTTCTCACCTAGTGAGAAGAAAATCATCATTAGACAATGTCTGTTCTAGTTCAGTGGGTGCAAGAGAATCTAAGGCCACTTAATTCTAGGTTTTACACATGTACAAGACTAGGGCAAGAATTACACTGGAGAGTGCTTATTCTTAGGAAAAACACCCAACAAATTGTTCAAATATGTGAATGCAGTTTCCTTATCCACATGCTAAATCTGGGTGTGGAGTTTGACAGGTACTGTTTGTCTTCTAAGCATCTGGAAATGTCTGCTCATTTTTGCCTTCCCATTTTATTAACTCTTAGTGGTGCTAGGGCCCCCACGGGGGAAGATTTCTGACCTGCTCAGTATTTGCCAGTTTAAAAGCATTGTGAGCATTATAGCACAAGCCTTGATGGGCTGGTAGTGTTTAATAAAATTTTGGGGGTTAGCTTTAATCGGTGTCTTAACAGGAAGCAGCTGGAGCGTACCTGAGTTGAAGTACCTCCCAACCTAATCACAGCTTTCTGTGTTCAGGTCATCTGAGGTAAGACTTATCAGAGTAAATACACAACATGTATGTGTCCTTCCACACCAGCAGTAGATCTGCACTTACTCTGTAGCACTGTATTATGCCTGGTCTAATGCCCAGGCTTTTGATTTTTAGCAATTCAGATAGGGATGTTTTTCTCACCATTGCAGAATACTTCTGACACGAGCATTGAAAAGAGGTAATATTTAGGTTTCAGTTCCCAAGGTCTCCAAAAGTAGGCAGAACCTAAAGAGTAGATTTTTTTTCCCTCTCCTCATCTGTCAACATCTCAAGAATTAGAGTGTCCCATTCTTTTCTCTCTAGAGCCCTTCACTGTTGAATTTGACTCATGTGAAGTAAAAATCTCAAGTGTTTTATATGGCATAAATGGTTCAAGAGATCTGGTGGGACCCCTGGCTACCTGTTTTCTTCCATCTTCTGTTTTCTTAGTCTTAAATTAAGGTTGGTGTCAGTGCTGGGCTTTTGTTGACTGAAGAGAGGTTATGGAAATTTGGTATAGGCAGTCATCCAAGTAATGTAAAGCACATTTAATAAGAAGAGCCACAGGGATTGAGTGTGAAGAAATTTTTACAATGAAACACTTTTCTTACACTTGCTGTCCACCCTAACTCACTCTCCTCTTTTCTGCTTCACCAGCTAATCTCCAAAAGTAGTTGTGGGCTTTCAAGTTTAATCAGATTTCAAGAATCAGCCTCTTGGAAGAAGCGATCACAGAAAGATTAACACTGCTGGGAACTTGGTGTTTACCCTTTCAGTGGTTCAATTTAACCTTCTGCTTTATACTGATCGTTATAAGGGTTAAATAAATATCATGGCTTTTAAACACAGTCCAGAAGAGTGACACTGCTTTGTAGTTTGAAACAAAACATGTCTTTAGGGCTGGGCAGCATATCCAGAGATGAGCTATCATGGTCATTAAAATAATGATAATTTAATGTAGTGATCTTTATCCTGTAGGAAGGCTTGTTTGCTCAAAATGAAGTATTAGATATGCTAAAGTCAGAGTTTGATGTAGGGGAGTAAAAGTCCATGGACTGGCAATATGACACCAAATGTAACTCAAATAAACCAGACTGTATATTTGTGTTTTAATTAACTTAATAGATGTCTCTGTGAAAGACTGCAGCTAAACTTTGGTAGACTGCGTTGACCAGAAAAATGCTGTTCCTAAAATAGGATTTATTTGTTATATTTTCTATTACATTTACCATTTGAGACATCCCTAGCTGATGGCTGGATAAGATTAATATTGAGACAAGTCTGCTATTTGTCACAGGGCTTCCTGAAGTGTCTTTTGCCAGTACTGACCTTTATGTACAAAATGATGATGTCCTTACTGAAGGATTTTTCTTAATGGGAAAATGCCCATCAACCGAATTCTCACCATCATCCTCTGAACGACTCTCCTGAGAAACTCTGATGTAATTACTAGTTCAAGTGCTATTACTGAGATTAGAGACATCTGCGTGCTTTGATTTTCAGTCTCACAGTGCCCTGAAGTACTGTGCTTGGCTGGAGCCAGCACAGCCTGCAGCAGCAGCAGTTGCCTCAGCTCAGTGTGCAGGGTGTGCTGTGTGTTGCCTTGCAGGGAACAGGTTATTTCTGTGTCACGCTTGGATCTAGCCACGGACATTGCACCCTGCAGGAGAAATGTACTTTTCTTCTGGACTGTACCTTTCCCAGTAATGGCATAGCCCTCATTGCAAAGTTTGTGCTAGCTCAGAATTGTAGCAGCCTCTGAATTTACGGCTCCTTTTCAGGGTAAAAGGAAGAAGATGGGCTATGGAAGGGTGCTGTTCAGACCTGATTCCTTTGACGCTGTGATGGACTAGGGATGCCTGTGTAATCAGCTGAACACATCTCTTCTGGGAGCGGGGAGAGTAAATATTGTATGGAGTTTTCTGGATTCAAAACCAACATCTGAGCATCTTAACTCTTTGAGCTGAGCACCACCCCAGACACATCTGCTGCTACAAAGCAAATGCAAAAACCCCAACCTGATCCAGCTACAAAATCTGATTCTCGATTTTAAGCTAACCTAAAGTTAAAGCTTATTTCCAGCTGTATGTTATTGTCTATATTCTTGATCTGAAAATGAACAGAACATGTACAATATGGCATTTTTAATTTTAGATTAGGTAAGTGTTTTTTGATGGGGCAAGGGTATATGTGGTGTGTTTGGGTGAGAATGGTGTTAAGCAAGCTGATTCCCTGCACGTATCTCACTTGAAAATTGTGCCCTACCTACGTGTATGCTAGTCTTTGCAAATCCACATCTAGATGCAATTGTGGATGAAAGTCAGAGTCTGACCAGCGCTACCAAATTCTGAGCTGGGCCTGTGGTGGTTTTTTTGGAGCAAGACTCTTCACCCTCCTTCTGAACACAAGGGTGGGAGGATTTACAACCTTACTTAACTGCATAGATATTACATAACAGCTCTTTGATGATGGCCTCTGATTAGTTTTCTAAGTCACACAAAAGGAATGTGGTATGTTTTTAATGCTCTATAACAGCATAAGTACATTTTACCAGCTTCATTATAGCTCTGCGGAAATTCATTCCCTCCTGATCTAAGACAGTCTAAATTAAGACCTATTTTTAAAATTATTTCATATTCTTTTTGGAGCAGTTTCTAGTTCTTAATGACTAGGGTTTTTTTGTTTTGTTTTAGGACACTTTAATATGAGAGGTAGGGACTTCGTATTCAAAATTTGACCTGCATCTACAAGCATAATATTTTCTTTTTCTATTTCAGTGACCTCTTCCAACCAAGTACCTCATTTTGTTTCAGAAAGTGGCTGTTCTATCCTCACAAAGACTGCAAAATAACTTGGTACATTGAAACACAACCTAAATAGCCTAGAAACCTAAAAAGTCACAAAGCACGCTTACAGAAGCATGTTTTTTGTTTTTTTCTCCCAATCTTCCTCATTGAATACAAAATTGTTTGATTGCTTGTGCTGTAAAGAATCTCTACTGTAGACTCAGCACAAATCTTTGCAGGCAAAAGTCTATGATTTTTTGATAGAAACTTGCACTGTGTTACTGAAATGCTTCATTATAGCGGCCAGACTCTTTCTTTTCCATCCCCAGCTTCACTGGCAAAGGATTTGATCGAACTGAAATGCAGAGTTCAAAACTTCTTGAAGCAGCTGAGAGGGGAGGGAGCACAATGGAGGCCTGTGTGAACAGGGAGCAGCGTGCTGCTGATGAATGGGAACAGCAGTGTGTTGTTTCTTCTGGTAAATATGAAAGTAGTAGGTGGTAAGCTTGCAAAAAAAACACCCCAACATTTTCACTATCCTACACTGCATAGCCAAACAAGGAAATTCAGTGCCACAGAGTGCTCTGAATGCTAATTTGTGTGCATTCAAAAAAGCAACTAGATTCATGTCAGAAAAACCTGTTGAGAGCAGATAAACCCTTTACTTTCCTGAAGAAGTCCCTAAAGGGCTGCCACTAGGGTCTATGACAGGGACAACATCCTTGTAAGCTTTTGTGGATTTATACTCTTTCTTGGGCACCTGACACTAGCCTTTCTCCCTGCTGATTTGTGCCATTATGATCTGGCATTGTCCTGATACTGGAAAAAAGTCCCTTCAGCAAAGGATACTGAAGATCGCCTTGGCAAAGACCAAAAGAAAAGGGCGGGAGGGATCCTAAAGGAAAACTGAAATACAGAGAAACAAAGTGAATACTAGGAACATGTTTTGTGGGAGAGTGTGAACATGTACCCCATCACTACAAATGTACATCTGAGTTTCCATTTTTTGGAAACACCTCAGGGGTCCATAAACCTGGTAATGCAAAGGATTAGGGTAATGCAAAAGATTAATCTCATCATGGGCAACAAAAACACCTTCCTGATGCTGGTTGGATGAGTCATTTTGGTCTTTAAAAATACTAGGAAACCTAAAGCTGGTTTGTTTAATACAGTGTGTTTGAGTCCTGTCCCCTCTCATTCCCTCTACTGGTCATATTGCGGTCAGATAAGTGTTCTAATAAAAGGACAGCTGACATTTTTCCAGGCTTCTCTGATGAGTAGCTGGAATGAAATACATGTGAAATTACTTTAAAAATGTTGGTACTGGTGCCTGCAGGTTGTACCTGCTGGATGGGGTGGGATGCTGCCTGTGGGGATCCCACCTTGTGCTGAGGAGCAACTTTTGAGCCAGTCCTGGGCTGTATTCTCCTGAAAAGTGGTTTGAACTTCATCTGACATCAGCTTAATCCTGGATTTTGGCAGCTCTGTGTAAGGCAGAACATAATGATCAGGCTCGTGCTGCAGAATATAAGTGCTTTTGAAATGGGATGCAAAGGCAAAAAATGAAATGAAATTAAAATCCTTGGGTATTTTTTGAGAGAAGCTGAAGTAAAATGAATAGAGGAATGTGTGGAAGTGAGCATGAACTATAATACATGAAAATCCTTTAGAAATCTAAAGTCACTTCTTAGAAAGATATGTTATTAAATGTGGTCTCTGGGATTTCCTGCTTAGTAGGATAAATAGAAAAGAGAGAGGAAAGGTTGGTAACCTCATTCATACCTAACTCAAAATCTTGCTATTGAAGAACTGATAATTTCCCAGTTGGCAACTACATGTTTGAAATGCTTCATTTTTCACTGTGCTACATGAACATGTATCCTGCTATTTGTCTTTCATACAGAAAATTAATTCCTTCTTGTCTGAGATAAGCTTGCAAAATATTTATGAGGGAAAAGCTATGAAAGTGTATCAGTATTAGGGGAAAAAACCGTGAGTGTATTGGTTTGTTGGCAGGGATATGTTTGTAGAATATTCTCTTACTTGAGTGGACACAGGAATTGAAGGTAGGGTATTTATTTCAATCACAGACCAGTAACTATTGCCAAAGTGAACGTAATTAGTGTTTCATGGTATACAGGGCAGGGGTCATCCTGCAGATTTGAAAGCAAATTCAAATAAGCATTTGGTTCAGCCTCATGGTGAAGAATATGAACTGAGTAGCATACATACTGTAGAAGTGTTAATGTTTCAAAAGATGCTGAGATGTCAGCTCTGTGTCCTGGCATGCTTTGTTCCAGCCAGCAGAAGCTGTGGCAGTGCAATCCTCCTTGGGTTCTCTCTATGTTTGCCTTCCATGGCCATGAGGTTGAATCCTTCTAGGATTCCTCAAACTCCTCTGCTTTCCTTTGCAGTAGGATTCAGTCCTGGCACCACAGGAAGATTAAGCTTCCAGCTCTTCCAGCAATGTGGTTGCATTGGTTTCCCACTGGTTGTTCCAGTGGCACATACACATGCTAACTGCTGTACTGGCATGGCTCGCTTATGACTGAAATAAGTGGGAATGTCACAAGCGTTCTGCTGGGCCCTGAACTGTGGGGAGGGTGCTTGCCTTCTTCACCAGCCTCCCCTTAGAAAGTGCAGGTGAATGATGAGGGTTTGTTGGGAAAGAAGGGGCATTTCTGCTTTTGTGGTTTCCTCGTTGGTCAGTCTTGGAATGACACCTTCCATGAGTCTGCTGGAGTGTAAAGCCTGTGTGCTTGTGTCCTGAACAGGTCTATCAGAAGGAAATGAAGGAGTTTGGTTCCACAAGGGTGCATTTAGCTAATGCAGCCCCTAAAGTCCATAATGACAGTACTAAGTGCTGTAAACCAAAGTCACATCCTCAATCTGGTTTAGAAGGAGCACCAAGCTGTGAGTTCAGCAGGGTATGAGTTCTGTTAGACTTCATTTCCTCTCTGTTCACAACTGCCTATTCCTGCCTGGGAACTGAACTGTTGCACTCAGGTGAACAGAGTAGACAGGATGCCTCCCTCTTCTGTGTATTTGTATGAAAGTGGTCTGCAAAATCAAGTAGTGGTAGTGACAGATTTTTGCATGAGCGAGGTAGGCTTGCTGCCTCGTGCTCTTTGCTGCTCTCCTGTCGTGCTGGATGTGGCTCCCTGGCACTTTGAAAAGCCTAGCCACTGTCAGGTGGCCGCCGTCCCTTCGCAGCATTACGCAATGCACGATCATCTTATTTTCACGAGAAGCTTGGCATGTTGTCTGCTTCCCTTTTTAGTAAAGCACCAAATCTCCCAATGGTTTCCTGCTTTTGTACTCTGCTGTGTGCTGTGCAGACAATTCCTAAGGAACCTAAGGAGACTATAATTAAACACTTGATGGACAAGCTTGAAATGTTGATGTTACATGCCTGAAGACTGGAAAATATTGACACCTGCTGTGATTTTCTAGTTCTGAACACACTTGTGTTTTCCCTCACTTTTTCAGTTACTCAGTATAATTTATACTTGCAACATCTCTTCCTGTGGAGACGTTTCAAGGAGTCCTCAGGGCATTTCCTCCTCTTGTTCTGCTAAAACTAAGAGTTTTCAAGGACAAGCATGTTGTGAGACTGAACCGTGGTACATTCCTGACTGTTTTCAGGTCCTGTGTTGCCTCTGACTCCTGGTACATTTTTGGACACAAAATGTCACCCCTGCCCTTGGAGTGAGAATCCCCTTCTTTAACTGACAGTATACTGTATTTTGGCACAGGATGAATGTGTTTCTGGAATTGTCTGTACAAGTCTCCTGTGTCTCACTGGAGCATTTGGCTGCTGCAGACAGTACATAGATGTGACTAATAGTCAGACTTACTGGAAGAAAACAAATGCTGGTACTGCCTGGGTTGGTATCTTGGTAGGGTGCTAACATGTCCTTGTTTGGGAAAACAGAGCATTCCTTCCTGAGTGCTTTCCCCTTCTTGCTGAGCTGAACTCAGCAGCACTGAGAAATAACAGCATCCTCCTCCACATTCATCTCAGAGAGAAGTTGCTGAGGTCAGGTTTTGAAGGCTGTACCCTAAGAGACCAAAGGTACATCATTTCTGCATTTTAACACAAGTGTTGAATTTTACAGCACCTTGTTTGCAGTGGCCTAATGTCTTCTGTTGCCCTTTTCTCTGGTAATGTGATTAAATTATCCAGAAAATGCTTACTTTCACTGCTTTGCTGCCTAATACATGGTACTCAGGCTTTTTGTAACAAATGGAGCCAGTGCTGGCCTCGGGGAAGAGGAAGGAAAGCTGAAATGTTCTTGTCAGGGCACATTCATAGTCTCAGAAGTCCTCTGTTTGCATAATCTCATGTTCTCCGAATGTGAGTTCAAGTCAGGAAGAACAGCCTCTCCACCTCAGAGAACTGATGTGTTTGTACAGCCTGTGTTCTGCTTGTTTCTGAAGTTCTTTGAGCGCTGACATGCAGATCCTTGTGTTTGAGAGGCCCTACAGAAGTGAGCACATTTGGACACCTGCACAGGGCTGGTGACACAGCTTACACTTAGATAAAATCATCCGTGGGCACAAGGACCAAAACAAGCAATCACTAATTATCACAGCAGTGTAAGAGCACTAAGTTGAAACCCAGCAAATGGACAGGGATATGAGCTTCCAGACACACGGGGAAATCTCATACAAAGCTTCAGCTGTGTGTCTGTGTTATGTATCTCTGCAAATCCTTATGTTATTTGGGATCACATTCTACATTCTTGGAATAAACTAAAAGCTTATACTCTATGTGATGTTCATAGCTTTTATAAAGTTTTCCACTGCATTTTTTTACTTCAATATTTTAGCATCTTTGTTTCCTTTCTCTATATTTAAATGCCTCAACAAACATTGTTCAGCTGTTGCATTGCAAGTGGCTGTTGATTCAGAGCATATCCAGAACTGGTTGAGTTCTTGCTTCAGATGGAGTCAGGCACAGAGGATGAGGTTTTCCACCCCTAGCCACAGGTTGTCTCTTGATGAGCCCTTCTAGGGTTTTGTCTCTTTGCTTTCACTGCTGTAAAATGGATTGGTGATGAGTGCTACCTTTGTAAAAAGGGAAAGATCTCCAAACAAGGAGTGCTGTATGACAGCATGAGAAAATTGGAGGTATGGTCTGAGCAAGCCTGCCACCAAAACCCACTGTTGCTTTCATCAGTTCACTGAGGGTTTTCTTCAGCTTCCCTAGCAGTAAAATGAAATTGCTATTGGATAGCCCAGGAATGAAGGAAGAATCTTTGGTGCATATGGAACCTTGTGTATTAGAAGAGGCTTAGTTAAATAAAATGTACATCAATGATAGTAGCCTGGATTTTTTTATGAGCATCCTTTCATCTGCATTTAGCTAGCTGAAAAGTCTAATATTAGTATTTACTGTGTTGTTGGGTTTTTTTTTTTAATCTTTGCAAATACAAGCTAATTATTTTCATCTAGTAAGAAGCAGATAGTACAGTTCTGTCTGAAAGACATGACTGCATGTCTCAGAAATCTACTAATTGCCCTTGAAGTATTTAGCTTTCCCAGACCTACAGGTATGCTCCTCATTTTGAAAGTGCTCTGTCTCTCAGTGTCTTCTGTTGCCCTGGCTTTGCTACAGCATTTTCAGTCTGTCAAAAAGAAAATGAGTACCCAGATTCCCAAAGCCTGGAAAAAGGTCATGAAATAGATCAGACAAAAAGGAAATAGCATTTCTACTAAATCAGAGACTTTTTATACAAACCATGGTAGGTCATGCTGAGAGCTATCCAACTTGTTGAGCTTAGCAATGTTTCTCTTCTTGAAAATCAGCCAAGAATTTAGCTCTTTCCATAACTTTCTAATCCACCTACAGAACAGAGTTCAGATCCTACAACTGGTATGGTATGAATCCATCATTCTTCTGACTGGGCAGTCTTTAAAACTTTTTTGATCACAACATGATTAAGAATAGAGTGATTTAAATTCTTTTGTGTGGAGCATATCATTGTAGAGCATAGCATTTTGACGTGTCTTTGCGGCACTGACAACCACCAAAAAATGGGCTGGGGGACAGTCAGCAGGTACAAAAAAGCTTTTTCAACTGTTTACTTCTCAAAGAAGTGCATTTTATGAAGACACAGGACATTCTTTTTCCTTTGGGCAAGGATTTGTTGAATACTGGGAATTGACACTGAACACACAGGGAACTTTTCACTGCTCTCACAGATATTCTGAGCCACAAATTATGGTGTTCTTTACATAGATGTGTCTGTGTGGCTTAAGGTATCTTCTATCTCTGAGCCACTGTCATGTGTCCTGCCATTGGCTGTTGTGAAGGGGAAAATCCCTGTTTTACCAACTTAGAGGGATCACAGCCCCCTTTGTGTTGGACTGCTAAGGGGTGGGTATGATACAGTCTGGCCTTCTAGGTGTCTGCATCCCCTGTATTTCTTGGTGTAGTTCCTAGGGAACTGGGGACAGTTGACCAAAATTTTGAGGAGGCAGCTACACAGCTGCCTGCACACACTCAGCTCCTGTTTTCTAAATGATCCAGTCTGCAGCTGTGCTATACCTCAGTTTACTTCAACCCATCCATGAGGCTTCTTCCTCTTGAGGTATTACTTGTCTTTTCCATATATATTTCACTGAGGAAACTAATAAATGTAACATGTTTCTTTATAGCTTTCATTTATTAGGTCAGTTAATGAGATGTGAAAATGATCCAGCCACCAGGGGAAAGGAAAAAAAAACTGTATAAGCTTGATACTTGGCAAAGGGGACTTGAGGAAGGACCTGGTTTTAGAAATGTCACAAAAGGACTTTGTTCCTTGAGAAAGCTTATGACAAGATGGCAGTATGTAGGTGCTAATGGAAAAGTCAGGGATGGTGGCAGGATTGAGTTAGAAGAGGAGGTGATGGACAAATGGACAACCAGCAGTGTGCTAGAAGACTTGTGGGATATCCTCTGATTAGAGGATGCTCCAGGATTAGAGGGCCTAGACAGTGAATGTTTTGCTGTATTCATCAAAATGAGGGGATAAAGAAGAGAGAAGTGAAAACATGGTCATTACCTGTAGAAAGTACAGAAAAGTTTAGAATGCTTTAACTTTTAGGCAAAGCACCTCCCATGTGCTTTAAATCCTGACTGACTGGAGATTGTTGTTATATCAGGTCTTAAATGGATAAACCAATGGGGAAAAAAAACCCCAGTATACTTCAGTACAACTGGTCTTTATGTCAGGAGATGGGAGCTACTTGCAGAGGCAGGTACAACTCCTCCAGCCCAATGCAGTATGAAGACATAACCAGAAAAAAGATTCCCTTCACTGCATGAGGAGAACTCCATAATAGTTAGTTAGGAGAGAGCAGGAGGTGTAATCCAGGGCTCATAAGTTGTTACAAGCATAAGATTCAGGAATCAGCAGCAGCAAGCTTGTGCTGAGGAGCCCAAGACAAAACAAGAAACACACCTACAGTCAGGTGGTCCAGGGCAATATTTGCACTCTATTTTAAACAAGTGAAATTACACTAGAAAGTTTATTTGGGAGCTAAAGTTTGCTAAAGTAGAGAATATGGTTCAGGATTTGTCCACGTCAGTGTTACTATATATAAACTAAGGAAACTTTTTACAAGGGCATGTAGTGATAGGACAAAGGGGAGTGGCTTCAAACTGGAAGAAAGTAAGTTTAGATTCAGTATCAGGAAGAAGTTCTTCACTGTGAGGGTGGTGAAGCAACTGGAACATGTTGCCCAGAGATGTTATGGAATGCGTCATCTCTGGAAGTGCTCAAGGCCAGGTTGGATGGGGCTTTGAGCGACCTGATCTAGAGAAAGGTGCCCCTGCCTGTGGCAGGGGGACTGGAACAAGATGATCTTTAAGACTCCTTCCAACCCAAACCATTCTATGATTCTATGAAATCAACCAGAAATTATCTGTCTTTTCTGGACTTTCTTGCTGGGTGTTTTTGCATGTGAACATCTCTTCCACCATTGCTGTCATATTTGACAGGAGATAGTAGCAAGTTCATGAATCAGGAGTCAGTGTAGTAACTGAAGCCAGAAAATGATAGGTATTTCTTTGTGTATTCAGACTATGCAGGTCAGCATTGTTTCCTGCAAGACAGGAATGCACATTTCAGAAAAACAGGAAGATTACTTTGCAGCAACAGCTCTTGTGAAGGTAATTGTCTGGCGGTGGAGGGCTGTTTATTGCAGTTCACACTGTCCAGCTAAAATTTACATGTGTGTGCAGTACTAGGAGTTTACAAACAGTAGGTAGAAATAGATTTGTCCAGAAGTTACTAGTTTTAAACTGCTGAATGTATAAAGTAAAATCACTGTCCAAATGTGCCTGTTTCCGTTGGCTTTGCTGGTACACAGACAGCTTGCAGAAACAAGTTGGCTGGAGCCATGTGAGATGAAGTTCCCTTTCTGTCACGATTATTCACTGGCACACGACTTTTGGGATGTCAAAGCCAGACTCAGGAGGCTCCTTATGCTGCCATATGTGCTGGCACATCAGCCCAGGACTCCATTCTGGTGGAGTTGTCTTTCCCCCCTCTGCCTTTTTATTGCCATCTCCCTCCCTCCCAGGTGTTGTTGAAGGAGATCAAGTGCTAGACTTACTCCTTTGAAGAACTGAGGTTTTCATGGAATAAATGGCTTCTGGCTGCTGCTAGCTGCTTGACATGCCCAGTGTCAAACTAGGGACACAGGCATTTGGTGATTGCACCAAAGATGCAGCCAAAGACCTAGTCATATAGTACCAGAGAAAACAGATATAGAAACCACTTTGTCCTGCATTCTGCTGGAAGTCTGGGATCTTAGCAGATGACATCTGCAGAAATACCAAGCTTGGACACATGCCCCTTGCAATTCAACAGCCACTACCTCCTCTCCATGATGCCAGAGAGAGTCATGCAATACAGGATTTTGTCCTGGCAGCCCGTCAGCAACAAGGAAATAGTGTCAGCTTCTTACAGCGACACTGTTTCAGGATAGTAGGTAAGGACTGCTAGTCCTTGCCTCCCAACAGTTTCTCACAGGTATTGGGAAGTGTTTTGATGAGTGTTGGGAGCTGGTGTGGGATATCTACCCAGAGTGCTTTGCAGTTGTTTATGAAAAGAGATCACAGAATATGCTGAGTTGGAAGGGACCCATAAGGATCATTGAGTCCAACTCAATGGCACAGCAGTATCCCCAAAAGTCACACTATGTGCTTGAGAGTGTTGTCCAAACACTTGAATTCTCTCAGGCTTAGTGCTGGGACTACTTCCCTGGGAGCCCATTCCAGTGCTCAGCCATTCTGGGTGAAAACCTTTTTCTAATATCCCTCCTAAACCTCCCCTGATGCAACTTCAGCCCATTCCCTGAGTCCTGTCACTGGTCACGAGAAAGAGATCAGTGTCTGCCCTTCCTCTTCCCCTCACTGAGGAAACTGTAACTGCAGTGGGGTCTCCCCTCAGTCTCCTCTTCTCCAGGCTGACCAGACCAAGTGACCTCAGCCACTCCTCATATGGCTTCCCCTCAAGGCCCTTCACCATCCTCGTTGCTCTCCTTTTGACACTCCTAATAGCTTAATATTTACAGGGCTGTCTGAAAACTTTAGCAACAGAAACTAATCCAACATAAACAACATGGTGTGTGTGCATTCCTTTGCTATAGTTATACTAACATAATTAGAACAGAAAATATACACTAACAAAGCTTTCCCATGTAGATAGGTCTTTTTCTTTCTGATGTTTAAAATATTCATAGCTTGTTTGTCTCAGGAGTTATTTTTTCTCATGGATTTGGAGTGGGCCCAATCCACATTTTTCCCACCTCACTTGGGAAAAATCATCAAATCATACCAATCTCTGTAGTAGGCAACAGCCATGGTTGGTGTGCCCTACTCAAGTTAAAGCATTGCAAACAAGTGCAGAGCAGAATCCTTTAAGGCCAGAAGCAGTGTTTCAGTTACGTTTTTTCAAAGTGCTGCAGGATTGTCTATATGATCATCAATTGAAAATACAAAATATTTCTGAATAAAAAAGCCTGTTCATTTGAGTTCATTCCTTCCATGGCTTTTCCTTCCATGAAAAGTGCAAGCTCTGAATGGTGAGCAGTGTAGAAGGTAAAAGTCCCATATGGATTAGAGAAGTTTGCAAACCTGTGCAAGGACAGTTAGGGCTGGATATTAGCTTCTTGTTTCCCGTGCTGCATACAAACTTGGGACCATGATCATTTGTTTGTGTTGTTGAGTTGATAGTTAAATCTCTGCTTAGGTATCTGCAAATAGTTCTTTCCACTGTTGTTATTGAAATGCCACATTCTTACATTTCACCGTGGCACAGGAAGAAGTGCATTGCAGCTGTGTAGTTGGGCTCTGGGTGGCTGCGTTAATAAAAGAACTCAAACGGTTACTAAATCTCTGGCAATCTTTGGCCTCAAAGCACAGAGGTGGTCTCCCAACACAGGTGACAGGAGGTACCCAGCCACAGGGCTGGCTGTCAGCCCTGCTCAGCTGAGCAGTGACAGCAATGTGCCTCTCCCCTTATTCACTGTTATCCCACGATCTTGCTGTGTAAATTCTTGCACTTAACTCAGTGTTCACATGCATGTGGGCTGGTAAAGTAATAAAAGGCAGGTATTTATTCACATTTCCCCTGTCATGGCTGGTATGGTTTGGAGCAGGAGCCAAAGGCTGTGTTCCTCTCTGGCTGGAGCCGGGGCACAGGTGCTGCAGGAGTCTTGCTATACTATGGGGGCTTGAACGAGGCCCTGAATGATGCTGTCGTATCCAGTGTGTCCCTGGAATGCCTCTGCCTTGGAGGGAATTTTTTCACTATTTTGCACTCCTTGTGGGCTGCTGCTTTGCCTCTGACACAGCGTGTGTAGATTAGAAGTGGTGTTTGCTGAAAGCCTGGGACATACATTGTATAGTATCCCCCAGGATTTATCTTCCAAAAGCTCATTAAACTGATCTGGTTAAGGTCCATCAACCCCCTTAGATTAGAGATATAAAGAGCTTTGGTGGACTCTACTCAGCTGGGAACTCTAGTATCTTCAAATGAACTCCATCACAGACAAGAAAAGCTGCCTACATCATGTCTGCCATCATGCCCCCTGCCATGAATGCATTTTCTATTTTATTACACAATGCACCCTGTATAATATAAGGAAAGACTGATTCTTCAACTGTGAGGAACTAACTGGTTAAAGTGAGTAGAGTTACATACAAACAAATTTAGTAAGGTGTTCAGCATTGAGTCTTCACAGCTTACCTCAGATTCCTGGGAATGATGAGCATTTCATTATATGGAGCAAACTGGTGTTCTCTCTGTCCTCAATTTCTCATGGGAATCAGGTGTGTACAAGGTGTGTACAAGGAAGTGCATACCACTGTTTGTTCCTATCCACCATCTTGGCCAGGGGGATGCAAACCATATCCCACCAGCTCCTGTCCTGGAGCTGTGTAGTTTACAAGTAGAAACTCAGCTTGGAAATTGTTTTGTACTAGTCTAAGTAATGTTTTAGCTAAGTACTTGGGAGAGGAAGCATAACAGTTCCAGCATCTGGGCTATTATATACCTTCTGTATTTCATGGGAAAAGGTTGTATTTGGACACTGGCACTTGGTTTTGAGACTCCTTTATCATTCTACATAATAGGGTTGTCCATATTGGTAGGAATACTAAAACTGGGGACATTTCTCACTTGAAAAGGGCAATGCTAAGTATAATTCCTGTATTCCACATACATAGGTAAGCATAGGAAACAGCAGATACAAATTACTGTTTAGAGACAGTTGAGTTGGTTTTAATCGGGGTTCAGGTATTCACACTGAATCTGACATTTGCATTTTAATGTAGAGCAGACCATTCAGAGTATGTTTTGCATAGTCTGTCTTCTTGAAATGCCTTTGGGGTATTGCAGATACCAATACTTTTAATACCTGTGCTCTGAGCAGAGCATTATTGGGGCAAAAATGCAGAAAAGGCTTCTTTGCATTTGCCAAATAATCCCTCTCATTTTTTTCCTTGATGAGGAAAATTGCTTTCATTTTTTCTGTAACATTGGAAACACATCTTCATGTAAAATGAGTCCCCAAGTTTTGGTACAGCTTCAGTGCTATAAGGAATAAATGCTACTATTTCAACAAAAGCTGTTCTAGCAGGTTTTCTCCACCCTTCTTCGTTACTTATAAGAAGGTTTTGCCTTACGTTCTTATCTACAAAGAGCCTAAGAAGCACGAGAAGGTTTATTTCCTTCTCCTGGACAGCTAGGTCATTTGCCTTCTTTTTCTGTGGTGAAGTATGCTTGTTTTTTTAAATTCAACTGCAAAGCTTCTTGTCCCTTACATTTGCAAGGTGGTGGGTATCCCCTTTTACGTGCTGAAAAATGAGGCTATTTGATGATGAACACCCATCTCCCAGCCTTCACTCTGTCTCCTGAATGAGATAATTTTTCACCACTTAAGTTATTACATGGTTGTGAGCACACTTTATCAGGCTGTGTCCCTGACTGTGTTGCACCACAGGTCTATTTTAACTGAGGGCACATCTGTAGCTGTGCTCCTCTGCTGTCGGGTGCCTGTGGGGCTCCACCAGCACAAGTGAGCAGAATGCTTGTCTGCAAAACCTGCCTCTTTCAGCCTGAGCACCCAAAGGACAATGTGAATTCCTTTCTCGGGAATCAGAAAGATTCTGCTCTCTAAGGAAAGTGGGCACAAAGTGAAAGTCTAGAGCTAAGCAGTAAAGTAGGATCTGATACAGACCGTAGCTTTATGAAATGGTTGTTTCTGAGGAAGAGTCCATCTGGGAGAAAAAAGTCCATCAGGCTGGCTTTACTATGACCTTTGTCCTTATTTCTTCTTTATGGTTTATACTTTCTCTTGAATCTAAGCTGATTTCATCATGTTCAAAACCCATAATTAGCACTCCTAAATTGCATGGAAATGACAAGTTATTGTGAATTTTTTTGAATAGTTTCGTATTTATATTCAGTTGTGAGATTTCCTCACTCGCTGCCCAGATGCTTCAAAATCACTACTTTATTAAAAACCAAGATTGTTGCTCTGCAGATGTTCCATTTAACACAGATATTCAGTGTGCCTTGTATGTCAAGCTAGGTTAAGCTTGAAATTGTGCCCTCAAAGCTGAGTCTACTCTGCCCTCTTGTGTCTTTGGAATGTGTTGCCAAATGTGACCCAAATACAGCTGCTTTACCCTTAGAACTGGAATTTCCCCCTCAGAGACTTAAAGAGCGAGATGCAAACACATGGATATTCATATATGCATTGATTTTTTTCAGTGATGAGTATAGATCAACATATGTTTGAACTAAATTTGTTCTGCCAATATTCCTCATGCTCATGTGTTTCTGAGGGGAAGGGAAAACAACTTGAGAGTATTTTTAATACAGCTCAGAAGTACTGAAATAAACCTGTTAAAGTTGTGGGGCTTATGAATAAAGTTTTTATGTTTATGAAGTTTCAACTGAGAAATTATCTACTAGAGGGAGGAGTGAAGAAGGGGTTCTTCCAGTTTATAGGGACTGGGCTGCTGTGAAGTTGGGGTTGGCTTCGCTTGACTGAGTCCTTGATGTAGCAACTTTTGACCTTACAGTCCAAAGCTATAAGTGTACAGTCAATAAAGGGATTCAAAGGGCAAAACACTCTGTCATGTAGTAGTGTACAATACCTTTGAGATAAGATTTAGCTGCAAGCTTAAAAAAACCTTGCCAGCTTCTCTGTGTGGTTGGGGTTTTTTGGTGGAAAATGAACTCAGTAGTCAGGGGTTAGCTGGACGTTCAGATTTTCCTCCCCTTACTGTATTAGGAGAAAAAGACATTGCCCTGGCTGTGTATCCTCTCTATTCCCACAGGAGCAGAGTGCCACAAGCTGATGGAAGCTACAGTGAAGCACAGTTTACTGAAAATATATTTGTTTTTAAAGAGTCTTAAATGTTTTCAAATCACAGTGCAAAATCTTCTAATAAAGAGTGGGGTTTTTTTTCAACGAAGTAGGAAGTTTAGAGTTTGTTCCCATCTGCTGTAAATCTTTCTGATTGTTTAAGGCTTAACATTTGCTCCATGAGTGTTAGGTGATGAGCCAGCCCTGATTTTGACATGGATGGTTTTGTGCTTTTCTTAAGGGTGTTTACAATAGAGACCAGCACTTTTCAATGCTGCTGTGCCATTTTTCTGCACAGGGCATTGTGTCATGTGGAGGTTGCATACCCAGTGTTCTCAGGAATAATACTGACAACCTTTCCAGGCACAGAGAGCAACTCAGGCACAAGCTGTGCTCCATTTGGAATTGGTAAGAAGAATTAGGGGATCTGGGTGTGCCAAGTCTGTTGCACACCTGGGAGACGCCAGGCCTCTTGTGCTCCTTTGACAAACTGCGTCTTCCTTCCATGTGTTCCCAGCTTCTTTTACCTTTTCCTTGTCCTCAGCATGCTCCTCATTTGGTGCATTTTTTACCTTCTGTATGTAAACAAAGAAGGCACTGCTAATGATGAGTATTGAGCCTGGGCAAAAGATATTATATTCTTCAATAAACACCTTCTCATTTATGTTTGTCCAGTAACATTCTCAGGATTTTGGTTGATGATGCTCAGACTGGAGCTTCAAACAGGTAGTTTGCTCAGCTACTGTAATGACCCCAGTAGCATCAAAAAGTCTTTTTCCTGGAACTCTTTGAACTAGCTCCAAAAAGCCCTGCGTGGCCAAGGGGAGGTGAAGCCTTCTCCCCACTTCATGAACGGAAGTTCAGAGTTTGACTGTATTTGTTGAATGCTTTGTGGTCTTGTGGAAAGAGGGTGGTGGTGCTGAGAATAAATATTCTTCTCTTTAGCCTGTCTGCTCCACTTCCTAATCCCTAGGCTAGATGGTGAAGGAAGGTGAATTATGAGGTAGGGAAACATGTTTAGACAGTATATCTGAAGTTTAATAGGGAGTGGCCTTATTATTGTATTTCTTTTCTAGACACAGGTTTTGAGCTATTCTCACAAATGACCATAAATTCTCTTTAAACTCTTTTTCTGAAGACAAGGAAATACAGTTTGTTGATCTATGAATGCAGGGCATTGGATCTGCAATCTATTATTTGTTTTCTTTCCTCTTCAAAATCGTAAGGACCAAAGGAATCCAAATAGGTTCTTCTTCTCTTATGGTTTATTTTTTCCCCACAGCTGTCCACTGCGTTGGTACTTCTCAAACTTCTATAGTACAAGGACTACTTACCCTCATCAAAAAACATCCCAGGACTGTCTTGTACAGCCCTGTCACAGTGGTTTCCATTTATTTTTAAGATTTGGTTCAACTGGGAACAGCCATGTATTACTCTTATTTTTTTCTCTATCCGTTTTGCCTGGCTACTGAATGGTTGAGTGTGTTGAGTGTTTGGCCTCTTGTGCCTTCTGAGGGTTTGAGTATCCTGTGACTGTTTGGCAGGCTGTCTGCAGGCCACCAAGGTGCCCTGAGTAGAGAAGCATTACTCAGCATGTCTTACTAAAGCAAGTCCTGAGCACAAAGAATTCCACCAATTCTCACTGCCAGGAAACGCTTTTCCCTAGCCAGTTTTTAGTCTGCATCTTCCCCATCTTCACATCCCATTGCTCCCGTCACTGTTGTTCAACTTCATCTGGAATAATCCCCTCCTGGCACCAACACCCTGCTTGGAGTGCTCTTTCACCTCTCTGTTGTTGGTTAGCTGTGTTACTGCTCCTATAAACTGGCCATCAGCAGTCAAGCCCTCATAATAATGTTGTTGCTCCATGGGAATGGAACAACAGTCTGATAAAGCTCACCTCAGAGCAGTGTGTGGCAGAGCTGCCTCAGATGCTGCCACAGATGCTGTGATGGCTGCCTCTCACCTGTGACCTGCTAGTGCCAGCTTCCTTGCTGTCCTCAAGTGTCCCACTGCAAAGGCTCCCCCTGCGCTTGCAATGAATGTGATCCCCCCAGCCATGAGCTCCATTCAGAGGTGATGGAGGGATAAAGTGTAGGTAGCACTGAAAGAACAGAAATAACAGTTGGAAAAATGAACAGCCTTGATGAGAGATGGGGATGGGAGTGAGAAAAAAATTCAGAAAGTAAGAAAGAGGAGAGAGAGAACTCCCTCTGAGATCAAATAATCTTGGAGAAAAGGGAGAATATCTAAAGGAAAATATGGAAAACAGATACCACAAAGTTTGTGTTAAGGCATGCAATAAAAATGAGGACAAAGATGGGGGAGGAACAGAGTGACAGAATTTTGACTTTTAAATTTAATTATAATATGTTGTTTTTAACAACAAAAGTGCCACAGATACTTTTGGTATTTGTCTGAAGTGAATGCTGAACACTCTGATCTGAAGAATCTTACTTTGTTGCTGCTAAGTTGGCAGTTCTGGACCTGGCAAGGCTCACCTTGAGTCATGGCCATATTTCAAAGGCAGGACTCTCAGAGGCAACCGGGTGCTTAGAAAACAAATGCCATTCTCTAAATGTGCACTATAGCAATGTACAGAATCTTAATTCACAACAGTCTGTAGACTTATGGACAGACTTTTCGTGCTGATAAATTAAGTCCAGCACAGGCTGCATGAAGAACGATAGGGTTAATGATTGTGGTCATCTGCTTATTGTGTGATGTAATATATGCACCCAAAAAGAGGAAGGAAGTACCTGCTTTTTAGTTTCAGATCCGATGTGAAAAGATTAGAAATTACATATGTAATAATCTCTTGGGATTTAAAGTCACTTGTGCATAGCCAAGGGTGGAAGATGAGGTGGAGTCCTGTCTAGAAGAAGACTCTTCCACTCAGCAGCATCTCAGTGCACAGCACAGAGCTGAGTACTGATGATCGAAAAGCAACAGCATCAGCTCCATGCACAGGTTCTGGGTTGTATTAGGTCTGTGTCCTGAGAGAGTCACTTCTAGAGGTGTATGGCCAGTCGGCTGCACAGGAGGGATGACGTGGCTGTGGCCTCATGCTGTAGTAGTTCTCAGACTGCTTTTATTAAACTGCTTTTCCAAGTGGGCTCTCAGGTGCAAATGAGAATAGTGCTTGGTTTTAGACTGGAGGGTTAGGCTGGAGCATCCATACAGAGGGTCAGCAGTGGGGTGAGAATCATGATGCCCCTCTCATCTCCAGACTGTTATGTGTACTTGTTTGTGTATATTTACTGTTGTTCTTTTTGGCAATGGTTTCCCATGGTGTCTTGTCACTGCTGGTTTGCAGAAAAGCAATGACAGTGCCAAGAGTGCAGCACCTGACTACAGCTCAGTAAGTTCACACTAAAGCAGCTTACTCAGCAGGAGGGGAGGGAAGGTTCAGTGTACCACGGGGGGTCATTTGCACTGTGTGGGTTGCATGGTGTAGTTCCAAACTGATGTAAATCAGTATTGAATTGACTCTCAGCCATTCAGTGAGGTCTGTCCCGGTCCTCAGTGCAGAGAAGGTGTGCAGAGACTGCTGTCACTCTGATAGTGGGAGCTTGTTGATGAGAGAAAGCTTTAGCATGTGTTTGCCACCCTGGGAAGGAGGAGAAGACGATTGCTGGCAGCTGGAGGACTTTTTTTTTAACCTGCAGCTATCTTTAGGATTTCAGCGTGTGCATTTAAATTCAGAGCAAGCAGCAGTTTTCTAGCTGTAGGCTCTACTGAAATCTTGTGTTGAGTGAGGATTTATTTGTCCTCAGGTCTGGCTGTGAATTAATGGTTTGTTTTAGAGTTTTCAGTGGGCTAGAAATACCTTCTTGGTAGAGAAAATGCCAGTGCTATGCAAACTCAGCAGGAGCACTTTGAGATGCTCAGAGTCTTCTTTGCTACTTTTTGTTGATCCAGGTGGTCTTTTCTAAGTACAAAGTCAAACAAATTACTGTTTGCCCATTCCTTCATCTCCCCATGCAAGTGTAATGTAGTCAGTAGGAACACTGAATCCTCCCTGTCTCCCTGTTTGCATGAGAGAGAAACAGAGGGAAGCAAGATGGAACCATACGTTCCTCTGCATCTGCACTCTGAAGGCAAAGTTATTTGTGAGCCTTAAGCATGTGGGTGGGAGAGCTGCCAAGCCAAAGTTGTTCCCAAGTATCTGTAAACTAAATCTTATTCCCTAAATTCATCCAACTAAGGAACTTTTACTCTGGCAAAGGCTTGTAAATATTACAGTACCTGTCACTTTTGGATGCTGCTCTCTGTTTTCATAGCAGCAAATAGAAAGCTTTGAAATCTGGGATGTTTTGTTTAGTTTTGTAGAGGTTGACCCCAAAGTATCAATCTTTCTGCTCCTTTTAGAATGTATGAAAATAGCCTTTTCTCAGACAACTTCCTATAGTGACAACACTGCTAATGAACAGAGTTCTCAGATATTCTAAAAGTTTGGGGATGTATTGAGATAGGTGTACCAAAATATAGAGAGTTTCGCATCTGTTACTTTCAGTGATTCCATTTTCTTTATATATATATATACTTACAATGAAGTCAAAAGTATTGATCTAACAATGTTTATAAAGTGATTTCAGAATGCCTGTCATAGTCAGTCAAGACATGACTGTCTTATGAGTTATGTTTAGCTTTGCTGGGGTTTTAGTTCACATGCACTTTTTAGTTTCTGCACCATCTGCACAGCATGGCCTCCACCTGTTTGGATTCAGCCATGTTTTGCTTATTTTCAAGACAAGTTGCTGGTTGATACAAACCTGTGACTTGGGTTTGCCAGATGCAGTTGCTCCCACCATTTGTACTTGTCTCCAGTTGCTTCTTGGAGGAAGGTGTCATCCTGTTTCTCTTGAAATAAGCCTGAAAAGCGAGTCTTGGCAGACCCGTTCTGAATTGTGTTCAGTACTGTGCAGCTAACTCAAGTGATAATTCATTTGTGGCTCCTGGCCACAGCTCAAACTCCATAAAAATAGTACTTTTTTAAGGCTGTGCTCACTGAGGAGGTAATTTAAATAGTCGTTCATACTTATGTGACGTCCTTGATTTGACTTAGTCAATGTTGTCAACATGCACACAGCTTTTGCCTGCAAACCTGTGGCGCTGCTGACCTGTCTCAAAGCTATGGCTGAAGCCAAGGTTCTCTGTACACTTGAAATTGCAAACCAGCCCTCTTAAGTGATTTATGTGCAAGTCCTATGAGTCCTGCAGTGGTTTCTGCCTTTCCTGCTGCATTCCCAGGGGAATCTCAGTACTCCTACAGTGAACAGGAAGTGCATTCTAGAGCAAGTCAACTTACCGAGTCACTAAGAGGGCTGGTTTTTCACTCCAGCCTTCCAGCAATCCCAGTGTGTGAACAAGGACAACATTGGCAGAAATACTCTGCCAATTTTACCATGGTTCCCATGATTCTTCTCTTTATCCAGAGCTTACTGGGCAGTCTTGACATGGTGGTGTCTCAGCAGTGCTCTGGTTGGCTTTGCCAGGCCAAATGAACACTGCTTTCTTGGCAGAGCCATCCCAGTGAACCGCAGAATGTTCTAGCACCTTGTCTGAAGTAAATACACACTGGAATCTGCCACTACAGGAGATATGGCTTTGTGAGACTGCCTATTCTAGTCACATTTGCAGACCATTCTGCTTTTTGTAAAATGCTTTAGAAAATTATGCTTGAAGGCATAAAGTTGAGAGCTGAGATCCTAATTGCTTTTCACCTTGCCTGCTAAGTCTCGTGCAGCTATATGTTCCTAATCAGGTGATCATTTTTGCTGCTTGTGAAAATACTGACTTTATATTGCCATTTAGATTGTCTGAAAATTGAGCCTTTCATCTTCTGAAATGTTTCCAGAAACCTAAATTCAGGCATGGCTTACAGTCCTTTTGGGTGCTTTAATATAAGCTGCCTGTCAAGAAGCAGTTAGTATGGAGAGAGCTGGTAATGATGCAGCTGAGGAGCTAACCCCCTCATCTTCATTTGAGTCTTTTTATTTTCTTGCAGATGAGAGGATCTGTTCACCACCCTTTATGGAGCTGACAAGTGCCTGTGGAGAAGACACCTTGCAGCTTATAGAGAAGAATGGACTGGCATTCCCATTCAGTATGTACATGGGCTTTTCTTTGGTGCTTCCAGAAGGTTCTAAATACTGCACATGCACCTCCCCCCCCAAACATAGCCAACATTGTAGGAGTGTGGGTTTCACTGCCAAAAGTGTCAAGAATATTAAAACCTTCCTGAAACAAATTCTCTGAGGCAGTCTGCTTGGAATGTGGAACAAACCCCCCTCCCTACCAGCTTTTACTTTGCCTTTTATTGATGTTCCTTACTTTCAACACCTCGCTACAGTAAACATGCATTCCTGGGAAATGCTAATAGTTCTAACAAAGTTAGCCTCTTGCCCTGAACTTTTGCAACATGTTTCTCCTGCCAGCTGCATTCATTATTTTTCTTGAGAAAATCACTGCCTTGCTGACTGTCCTCTTTTTTCACCCACCTCTCCCTTTCCCTGGTCCAGAGTACAAATATAATCTTAGAGGGTAAAAGAAAGAGGGTTAACACAGATAACAGACTCCAAGGGCCCACAGCTCAAACAGCTGTTATGAGCTGTTTGTGCTTTGTAGCAAGTTTCATTGTGGGTCTTGTGCTTTAATTCGTTCCTTTATTTGATTCCTTGCAGTATAAAGTGAGCAGGATCGTTAGTCGGTGTTTGTTCCCTTGGTGCTTGCCTCATTTGTAAGGTTCAGAGGTAAAGTCGTGTGGACAAAGCATGTTTTGCCCTCCCTGCCATTGCTCTCCCAAATGAGGCAGGTCTCCTGAAGATAGGTTGTGAAGCAGTACTTTAAATCCCACTGAATGGCTTTGCCCTCCTCTTCACATTGTGCCCTCAGTACAGACTGACTAGCCCTCAGTAGTCAGCAGCATATATTCTGGAGATCTGAATCAAACTCACTAAATGATGATGAAATTACAAAATAGCCCTGAAAATTAATGCACCTTGGTATTCTGGGAGTGTTTTTTTCATTTTCCTGTCTCTGTTTTTATTTTTTCTTAGAAATGGTCCAGCTCTCCAGAGCATGTCTGTGAGACATCATAAACCACTTTGTAAAATTTCAAATTACCAAGTTATTTTGGACTCTAGTGCAGGTTATCTCCCTTTTATAGCTCCCTATCCTCTTGCCTGGCAATTTTGATTCTTCCAACAACCTGCAAAGAAGTCTTGTCCTATCCACCCCCTCCCTACTTGCAAGTTTTTATCTCCTCTATTTAACACATAAGTAACATCAGCTCTAGTCATTGTGTGGGTCCTAGGGTCTTCAGCTGTTCTCTGGCCTCATCATAGGAGGAGCATGTTGTTTCTTTCCTCTACTTTTTTTTACTCCTCCTCTTAATCAGGATATAGAGAGCAGATAAATGTGAAGAAGAAAGAAAAACTGCTAGGCTTTCTGTCTTCTTCTGTCCCCTTCTATAGTTGCCTGTGAAAAATAAGTTGTATCTTAGTTTGGTTCACCTGTTACATTTCCTGCTCTTCCCTGAAAACAGGGAGGTAGGAAAATAAGTTGGTTTTGACTGTGTCCCAGTTCCTTTGTTTTAAGGACAGTGGTGTTTTGTGGTACCTGTAAAGTAGCTCTAGCCTCAAAAAAAATTACACAGTTGTGAAAATGCTCTCTGAATAGACAGGATGGCAATCCTAGTACTAGTACTAACTTCTCAGCTGATGCTTTGCAACTCTGTCCAGTCCTAATAAAGATCTGCGCTTGCACCTTAGTTACAGGAGGGAATTGAGAGAGTGGAGTTTTGAGCAAGCCAAGCTTTGCAGTGATTGAGGACTCTGTTCAAGCAAAGACTGTCACTGGTATCTGTTACAGTCAATGCCTTGGTCTGGTGAACTCCAGTGTTTGCATGTGTGGGTGGGAAAAGGATTATAAAGGGTTTGTGTGTTCTGTTTCAGTGGTGAATTGGTTTTTATTTTTTATTTACCCAGTTTGTAAAACCAGAGTGGCCCATGGAACCAACTCTCATGAGGTGAGTTAAAAATTTTTGCAGTATTATTCCCTGCTTCCAGTTGTGTCCTGTCCCCCACTCCCCCTGTGGTGGTTTGGCTGGTGATTTCCAGTCCTGTAGTGGATAGAATGAGGGCTGTGCCCAAACAACTTTTCTTCCCCACGTCTCCCTCATGTTTAATGGCACCATTATTTTTTCAAAAATCTGAAATGAAGTTAAATATGACTTGGACCTCCTTTCATGCAAGTTGTTTTAGCAGTTTCTAGCTTCTAATATATTGTTGCTTCTAGAAGCTTGTAGTTTCCAGTCAGCTTAGTCTGCAAGAAATCTCCTTTGGTAAGAGGTGGCTAAATAAAGTTTCTGTCCCAGAAAGTTACTTTTCCAGTATGTATGTGGTACAGATGAGAAGTGGGTTTGTGCTTCAGATGGAGCAGCTGGCTCCTTCCCTTGGGGGGCGGGGAAAGGGAGTAACAAATAGAGATGGTTTCCAAGCAATGTTCAGTTGTAATAACACCCTGGGGTCTGTGGGGAGAACAGGACTGGTAGAACTTATCTGCCTTCCTGTAAGGCAATTGCAGCTAAAATGGTTCTATATTCCTGGAAGGAGTGCATTACCTATGAGACTAGCTTCCTCTAAATTTAAGTGAGTTGAGTCCTGTTTTAATTCTTTTCCATTTGTGCTTCCTGCCTTCCTGCTTACTGCAGATCAGTTTTGAGAATCAAGCCCTTGCTGCTGGCTCTCCTAACTCCTGGCTTCCTTTGTTAAACGACATGGCCATCAGTCCAGGTTTCCCAGCTGCTCTTGAAATGTGCACTATGAGACACTGCTGCAATATCTCTGAGAGCTGAAGACCCTGAAGTAAATTGTAAATCTAGATGAACAGAATGGCTATAGCTGAAATCTTGACTGACCAGCTATTCCTGTTAAAAATGCAGGCCTTACCTTGAATTATTTCACAAGTCAACAGAGAGTCCTGTTAGTCTGCTGGAGCAGCTGCTATAAATTTTTGCTGTCATTCCTGAGAACACTCAGGGACTGGATTGGTAATGAATTTAGGACTCAAATTTTCCTGCTGATTTTTCTGTCAAGAGTTCCTCTGCAACTGCAAACTGAAATGCATGAACCTCCCAGTCCAGCATGAACTTGTCCAGTTAGGCTTGGACTTTATTTCCCTGGTGAATCTTCTTTGATTTTCTTTCATACAGTGCAGATATCTAAGCCTCCTGCCAGAGCAAAATTAGACTAAAATACCGCCATAGTCTGCACTTTATCACAGGAACTTATGTCTAGAGCTTAGTAGGACACCTGGGAAAAAAACTGAAGTCTTGCATAGTACTTTACATAGTAGTAAGTAGTCACTTTTGGAATTCCTGAGTTCTCAGGAGTGATCCAAAACTATATTTATGATCAGAGTGGAACTGTTTTGGAATTGCTTATGGTCAATGATTACAAATGGAGCACAGGATAAATACCTGCTTACAGTACAGTCTAAAAGATGGAGTGTAGGTCTAGAAGCAAGAAATTGTTGTCTATTTTATTAATGACTCCTTGTCTGACTTTTGATAAATCATTTCATTTTTTGAGTATATATTTCCAATGCAGAGCTGACACTAAAATTATAGCACTGACCAGAAACCTGCTTTTCTTCATAAGATGGCTGTTAAGAAAGTTCAGGTACAGGCTAACAGGAACAGCTGAAGGTGCAGGCTTCAGTTGGAGTTTGGTGCGTGAGTTTGGATTTGGTGTGTGAGTTCGCCAGGTGGGGCTGGCAGACTCCACTTTTCTCATGAGAACACATGCTGTTGTTAAGGTGAGGCGCTGTCACCCTTTCTGTGGTGTCCCTAGTCTACATGGCCTCTGCACTAGCAATGGCCTCAGCTTCTCAGCACTTGACCCCCAGTTTGCCAGCACCATTTGTTAAGCTTGAACAGAGATGATGGCTGGAAGTTGTGCTTCCTCGCTGCCAGTGGGTCAGAACATAAGTAATCTTTGGTAAAGCTGTCGTGTGAGACCCATAGCCTGAAGAAATGTATCCAGAATTCTTTTTTCTGAGCATTTGAGCAGAAAATTAGGAAAAGGCAGAGAATGACTATGTTTTGGGAGACTGAATTCTTTATGGACATTGTCAGCGAAAATTCTTGGTGCAAACGTTCTGGTTTTGCCTTCAAAAGACCTCTGCATTTATAATGAGAAAGGCTATTTGGAAATTATGATATCAAGTATTGTACCCACGTTACTGCCAGACACAGCAGGTCTGTGCTAGATGACAAAGGGCAAGTGCACCCTGCAAGCAAATTCTTGGAGCTCTATTCATGCATGTTAAAAACCATGAGACATCGCAGTGAACCAGCATAACGCAGCACCACGGGAGGTATATGGCTGTGTGCTAGTCCATGGGGCTGCCAGCACAGAGCTTTCCAGAAGAGAGGCTTCATGTAGCTTCCAATAGTCTAGATCAGTGCTGTGCTGAGAAGATAAAATTCTGGCTTTCCACACTTCTAAAATAGGCTGAACCTGTTCATCTTACGTTTATTTGTGGGAATCAATTAAGTAATAGTGGAACAGAACACTATAGGAATAGCACAGTTCTTGCCAGTGTGATGTTGTGGACACTATAATGCCAACAATCCACACAAGAGGAGGAAGAGAATAATGTTTCTTGCCACCAGTAAGAGACAAATGAGGTATTATGTTGTTACTGTGAATCATCTTGATGGATGATTCTGTCAGTTAGAGAAATTCCTTGCACAGGTTGTTACCACTCACAGATTCACTCTGTGCTGTGTAATAGAGACAGCAAGAATATCAGCTGTAAGTAGGTATTGAATGCACGCATCAACTTGAACTCAGAAAATGTTAATCGACTGAGTTACTGTGCATATGTGCAGACAGTTATTTGATCATTCATAAGGCCAATAAATGCCTTCCTTTTTGGCATATTTATTCCAATGCCTTCAAAAGGACTATCTCTTTGGAGGAATGGGATGAAACCAGGCAGGAAAATTGATAGACCAACATTTGTTAGCAGTAAGACTGCTAGAGTCTGAGAAATACCCTCTGATGGTGTGGATGAAGCCCTGGTGCTAAGTCTGTTGCAACTGGGCTGAACCAAATTGGGGGAATAGAGCTGTGGGGAAGAGCTGTAGTTAGTCCACAGAGCTGTTCCTTCTGTTGTTCTCATGATACAGTCTTGTATTCAATACAAACTTTGTCATCTGTGTTGGTCAGATGTTTTACCCTTTTGCTGTACCTGCAGCTGCAGTAACTTCCCAGCTAAAGACAGCAAATGAAATTGCAAAGAGCTGTGAAGAAAATGTTGACTGAAAATGAAAGCTATACTGCCAGTAGTGTTTGCAGGGCTGTGTCAGTTAAATGAAACATAATGAAATAGAACAAGATGTGGAGAGGGAATTTGCATGTGGTCAGTATATATCCATCCAGTAGATGTTCTCCCTTGTTGCTTGTCAGGTGTGGGTAAGCCTGAAATTCTTGCCAGCCTTGTGCACAACCATGTGTGTGTGTGTGTTTCCAGATGGCGATCATCTTCAACCAGGAAGGCCTCAAAGCTGTTCGGCCCCCTTGTGTCATTCAGAGCTTCATCAATCACAATGCTGTGCTCTATAAAGTTTTCGTGGTTGGGGAATCCTACACCGTGGTGAAAAGACCATCTTTAAAGAACTTCTCTGCAGGCATCTCAGGTACATTGTACTGATTTGAAAGAAAATGTCTGTTCTTGCAGCCTCAGTAGGAAACATCTCCGAAGAAAATATCTATGAAAAAACTGCTGAAGTGAAGGCAGCTGGTTTGGACATAGCATGTTTCCTCTTCTGTATTATTTCAACAGAAAAGGAGATAACTCACCTGCTCTGGAATATGTATGGATGGCATTCATACAGTAAATATTTATGCAATGGTAACATGAGTCTTACCTGTTAGACACTGTTTTATGTCATGTGGAAAGGGGAGAGGGAGAAAAGTTCCCTCCTTTCACAGTAAGTTTGTGTGTCATTTGTTCCGGAGTTTGTTTATAAATGTGCTTTGGAGAGAATTTCCTGGATTCCATCATTTCAGCACTTCCTCTCCCTATTTTTACCTTGTGTTTTAAATTAAATGTCATTCGTGCTCTCCCCTGAATGAGCCTCCCTCTCCATGTGAGGCCTAGTGTTGAAAATCTTGGTGGGAAGTGTCCTTTTGTTTGTAGATACTGTGTTGGGGAGCAGGAGGAATGGATTTGTCAGTGAGGAGAGTGATTCTTCTGTATGTCACTAGAGAGCAACACTTGAAGGGTTTTTTTTAAAGATTACTTAGATTTCCTTTATGGAAAAAAGCTCCTTTGCAGAGAACTGCATTCTATGGCCTACCAAAAGCATAAAAAAATTAGCAGCACATAGATGGGAGCAAGTATGATCTGATAGCAACTGGACAAATCCACGAAGCAAGGATGGGATCAAACTAAAGGAGATGAATGAACAAATCCCAGTTTTTGTCATTTTTCTTAGTGTTTTCTGCTAATCCTAGTATGTCCATGTATGCTTGCCACTGCATTTCAAACACAAATATGTATTTTCTTAGTATAGGTGTAGCAGGATGCTGGTAGCAGTTCTTGTCTATAGCTATGTGTACCTGTATTTGCTTTTAGGTCTGCTCAAATTAAGTAGGCCAGAATCTGTGTTCGTATAAACTATTAGGACAGTTGATCTATACTTTTGCTGGAAGGGAACATTTTAAGGCATCTTTCTAAAAATGCCTTAGCTAACGCCTCATCTGTTAGTGTAAGAATTGAAAGTAGTCTGGAAGTCCACAAAAAAATAAGTTTTGTTGGCAGATTAGGGTAAGTGTCTCTCTCTCTTCTTACCCATGTTGGGAGAGTTTGAGGAGGCTGTGCCATAGGAACCTGACCTGGCAGCTTTGATGGTTAAGCAGATCTCTTGGAACTGTCACTTTGAGTATAGTACATTAGTAAAAATTGACTTCATTATCTGACTGAACTTAGTTCATTTGCTCTGATGAAGGAAGGAAAACTGATTTCTGTTTACCCAGTGTGCAGTTCTGTTTATCTGTGGTCCAAGAACCATGGGTGATCTGTCTGTGCAGGCAGCCAAGTGCCAGCAGGCAGGAGAGACCTGTAGCTGGAAGGGATGGTTGAGACCAGGACGAGATTCATAGGACTGCACTGCCACCTACTGTTCCTTGCACTATTCTCTTGGAAATAAAAATCTGGTATTAAGTTATTTACAACCTTTTTTTTAATTGCAGACAGAGAATCAATATTTTTCAACAGCCACAATGTTTCCAAACCAGAGTCCTCATCTGTCTTAACAGCGGTAAGTACACTTTTGGTCTTTTTCTGTCTAGTGCAGCTGGAAACCTATCTAATCCTTTCTTATGGAAGTGTTAGTAGCTAGTGACTCTCTTTCACAAGCTGTCTGCTTCTGTGTTGCAGGCTGAGGTCTGTTTGGTACCACGAACCAGCATGACTGTGTCCCCCTCTGGTTTTCCTTACCGAGCTCTGGTGAGGAAGAACTTGTAGCAGGGATGTGCTGCTTCCCAAACTACCCAGGGCTAATCTAGGCAAAGGGAAGAAGGAGGTTCTGAATGCAAACACCTTGCTTTTTCCTGTCCAGAGAGATTAATAAGCATAAATTATCCTTCTAGGACTCAGTTCTGTGAGGAAAGACAAACAGTTTAAAATTAAACCATAGAAATTGTGTTGACACAAGGCCACAGAGGGCCAGTAGTTGTCTGCCATGTGAGCTTGCCCGAGCTGTGACCATGGGGCCATTTCTGGATGTCCTTCGAGACTAGCAGTGCCAGCACACTGCATAGCTTCATGCTCGCAGTACCAGCCCTTTTAATAAGATTTGGACGTATGAATCCTAACAAGTTCTTGGGCACTCAGCTACTGAGAAAGTCACTTTACAGCACTGGGTCCTTTCAATCTCTTGAGTCTTGGGATTCTTTTCTGTTTTAAAAGCTGTCCTGGGGACTAGTTTCATATTTGATTTTGATTTTTGTGTGCAGCACTGATAGGCATCTAAATATTAAAACTGTAATTGTGCTAGTCATAACTCTTTTTGTGGATACGTTGAGGGAGAAGCCATTACTAAAAATTTACTTTCAGATTTAGAGTGTGCTGCTGTGGTTTATCTGCCATCTCACTCGTACAAATACATATTCCAGTCATGCTTCTGTAGGCATAACAGCATACTTCTGCTGTGTAACATGTTTAGAAAGTTCCAAAAGAAGAAGATTGTGTTCTCCAGTCATAAGTAACCTGAATCAGTCATTTTAATAAATACTTACAAAATAATTTGTACATGAAAACCCACATAAAAAGTATGCTCTGCCCTTAAGATAGCAGCTGAGTTGTATTGTATGACTCAGATTAAACTAACAGCAGGAGTCTGTCCTGTCAGCCCTTTAACATAGACCTTGATCTACACTGAAATAATAATGATAACCATAACTTTTGCAGCACAGGATTAAATATGCCACCTTTATGTGTTTTTTAAGGTGTAGATCAAGTACTTAAAATAATGAGTGTGATTCTCCATTCATTCCTACACTGCTTTGCTTCTATAGCTGCACCAGCATGAAGAGGAAGAACTAGATGCTTTAGAGGAGATGAATTTCCAATTTAAGAAGGATTTTGAATTATGAAAGCAGTTTTTCTTTGGTGTCTTTCTCGGTTTCATGCCACTGATTCTCTGCAATTAGATTTGGTGGATATGCACCTGGAAACTTCTGAAAATCAATCTTTCCACTAAAAAGGCTGTTTCAGAGTCCCTTAGTAATGTGTCTTTTTCCATTACAGCTGGATAAAATTGAAGGAGTATTTGAGCGGCCAAATGACGACGTCATCCGGGAAATCTCTAAAGCGCTGCGGCAAGCTCTGGGAGTTTCCCTCTTTGGAATTGATATCATCATTAACAACCAGACTGGGCAGCATGCAGTAATTGATATAAATGCATTCCCAGGTAAGAAAGGCCTTTCCACTCCTGCTTTGTGGAGCAAGTTTTACTGCTGTTGTCTCATATCATTGCTTCCCAGGCTAGGGGTGGGACAGCAGCAACCAGATGGTTCTGATATCAAATACAGCTCAGTCTGGGAAGGGAAGAACCCTAATCTAGAGATGGAATTTGCAACTGAAGTATCAGCTCTTAGGAGATATGATCAAATTTTAGTGGCCAGTTATAACATAGCTGTTGTGCCCTCCTGTGCAAAAGGAAACTCAAGAACTCGACGGTGTGGGACTGTGTTCTGGGACCTAGCATTTATTGGCCTAGCCCTCATTCTGAAATGAAAAGAATACAAAATTCTCCACTTTTTAAGTGCAACATATGTCTTGGAAACAAGTAAACAAGCTTCTTGATCACCAGAATTGTTAAAAGGAGATGTAAGTGTGAATAAGGGTGAGGCAGTAACTGTCTGTCACTTGTGCTAAATTCAAGCTCTAACCCAGGAATAGAATACATCTTCCCATTTGATGCTGTTTTGCAGGGTGTTTTTCTCTCTGGGAATCTCCTCTCGTCACCTGAATGGAGGTGTTTGTTTCCAGAGACTTACACAGGCTGTTGTGTAGTTTCTTTAACCTGTCATGGAAGACTTTAAGTTTTCAGTATGGCCATGATGTTTTACATCTAGAGATCTTGTCCTTAACTCCCAGTCTCCTCAGTTTTTCAAATCAGATCCTTGTTCCTACTGCCCTGTACTGTCTTGTCTGTCTATCTCCACAGTGACTGGCTTCCTCTTAAAACTCAGCTCTGCTACTCTCAGGTCACTTCCCAGCAGGGTTCTACCACATGGTGTTATGCATTTTGCAGACCTATGAAAACACTCTTCTGCCCAGGGCAGTGAAACAACCTAAATTGGGTGCTAGATGGTGTTTTATGAATAGGATTGTATTTCATGCATTGGATTTTGAAATCAGTGATACAGGACGTTCTTTTGCAATCCCATACCCTGCATTTTAGTTTGGTTCTTCATGTTTTCAGTTTGGGGTGGTTTTTTTTCAAGTATCATTTGGGATTTGATACTTTGCACAGACCGAAATTCTCCTTTTCTTGAAATGTTGAGAAGTCCACATTGGGGAATAGCAATGTGGCAAACATATATTTAGAGAGGACCAAAGTCTTCTTGTTGTCACTTAAGTTTGCAGAACTGCTCTGCTGTACTTGTACCCTAAGGCAATAGTTTTCAATACTGAGCCCAAGTCCTGTGTTTCAGTCTGCACAGTAATTGGTCTTTTAAGGGACTTTGAAGTAATAGTGTTTATCCTTGCAGGAGACTTGAGAGCACAGAGAAGTTTCTTATGTGCTGAACTACATTGTGTCTCACACAGCAGTTTTTTTGGTGGTGAACTTGTGGTTTGTGATGGTGGTGACTACTGACTTTATCACCATGGGATATGTTGAAGACCAGTTGGAGAAAAACTAGAGTATAGCAGCAGGACCCAGACATACAGAAGAATAGGCAGGGAAGAGAAAAAACTGGCTTCAAATTTGTACAAGGTAGCAGGACTGAGATGAGCCCTGTTCTCAAGGTCTGCTGAGATCAGAGAAGAAGCAATGGGGTAAAACGCAACAGAAGCAAAGCCACATCTCAGCATAGAATACTCTGTTGTTCAAAAGCATGTTTAGCACAGGTGACTGCATTTCCCTCCAAGGGCCTGTATGATTCAAGACTGAAGAGTTACAATGACTGACTTCATTGACAGAGCCAGGACCTTGCTAGTGAGAAGTTAAACTCAGCCCACCTCAAAAGTCACCAGTGGGTTGCATCAGCAGTGGGATCTCCCTGTTCCTAGTTCAGTGCAGTCCCAGGAAGTACCCTCACTTGCTCTTCTTCCTCAAATCATCATAACCTTCAAGATTTGCAGTAGAGCCAAACTGGAGCTGACTCTCCTGGGCATTATCTCTGCGCCACTGCTTTTAAAAAGGAAGGGATGCCCTTTAAAGAGTATTCACAGCTTCTTTCACAGAACTCAAGCCATGGCTTGGGGCCAAGCCTGACCAAAGCCTTGTCCAGCTACCCAGAGGCTTGCTGCCTTGCTTGTGTGCTGGCTTCCATGTTTACCAGGCTTGAAGCTCATTTGAACCTGGATGTCAGATGAGTTTAACGACAGGATTGAGAGCAGGTGTACCTGTAGGAGGAGGATGTCTGTTATCTGCTGCATTAGCACCAGCAACTCTTCAAAAAGATTTTAAAGATAATTGTCTGAAAGGCCTATTGTGTGTTTTGTTCTGTGGGAAACTGCTGGTACTATATTTAGCAGTGGTTACCAGATGAGATATTGAACTGTAGGCACAGTCACCTAGCATGTGGGAGTTATGTTTGTCTGACCTCAGATAAGTGAGAGAAAAGGTTCCAGGTAGCCTGCTGTCCTGTGGTTGTGGCTGAGCTCACCCAGCCCCAGCAGCTGCAGGCTATCACCATGCAGGTGGACTGCTGGCTCTGGTGAATCCGAATGGCAGCTGGGACCAACAAATCTCAACATGCATTTTGTGTGTGTAAAAACATTGCTGTAAATGCAGGATATGGGCTGTCCATTTCTCTCTGACCAGGGGAAGATGCAGAAAAGCTGAGTGTGCCAAATCAGGGAGAAAAAACAGGCAGGTAGCAATTGTAATGCTAGCTTTAAAATGTTCATAGCCATTTCTTGCCTCCACCAAAGCTCCAGAGGTGGGCACTGGTTTTCAGATGCAGTGCTGGATGGACATCTTTCCTATCCATGCTCAGCTAGAGGACTCTGGAGACTGTTCTCAGTATAGCAAAATTCAGGCATCTTGTAGACAGGCATTTCCAAAATTGTTTCGAGTGGGCAGTGCTAGGATAGCACCTGCAGGATTCATGCAAGTTACATTTTAGGCATGCAAAAGTTATATCCTCCCACTGATTCTCTGTGTGACACGAATGCCAAATTCACTGCTAGTAGTTTCTGAAGGTGTAATTTAATCAGCACTTCTTGATATTGTTATCATTGCAGCATGGTGGTGTTCCACCTGACTACTTTGAGAAGACTACAGGACCCTTAGGTGAATTGAGGCAGTACCCATAGTTTGCAGCCTTCCCAGGTGTCCGGTAAACCAAGAGTTAAGACAACTAATTCTCTTCCTCCCTTCCTTATATTTCCTTTTTACAAGTTAGTGAAGTTTCTTCTGAGTGACCGGGCAGAATTACTTGGGCGTTTCCACCCAGTGTGCAGAGAGCTTGCACAGACAGAGCCTGCCTGTTACATACAGCTTCCTTTCACTATCATCTTCTGATTTCAGCACAGAATAACTGGCCATCTTATTCCTATTAAGTATTTAAAGCAACTTCTTTGTGAGTTTGCCAGGTGCCTTCCTACAAGGCTAGTTTGTTTTCAGTGAGCAGACACAGAACTCTCTGGGGTACTATGGATTTCCTCGCTGTATATTAAAGCTGTTACTATGGAGATGGCTTATTCCTGGGGTGTTTGAAGCACTCTTGAGTAGATTTGAAGGCTAATCCCATGGCTTTTACATAAGCAAGAAAGCGTAACAAGCAATTCTGTCCAAGGGGTGGAGATCCTTCTGACTCCTTGGCCAGCCCTAGGAGTCCTAGTTGCCCCCTGCTGACCAGTGGATTATTGTGTGGGGCACTGGGAAACTTCGTGTTTTGAACTGAGAGCTTTGCTTGGCGAATCCCTTCAAGGGCCTCTAAGAAAGGAAAACTGTGAGCTGTTGTCTCACATTGCTGATGTTTTGTGTGACCTGTTGAGTATCTAGGAGAATGGGGACCAAGTACAGTAAAATCCAAATAAATACACCATAAAATCTCCACATAGATGTGGGATTTATTATAGGTGAAATTACAGTCTTACTTCATGTTTTCCAGGAAGTTGGTTTTTTATTACCTAAGAAAGTTGGTCTTTACAGGAAAATGGAAATTAAAATTGAATTAATTAGGGATCTGAGGAACTCTTCTGCCCAATGATTACATCACTAAAAGTGTTTTAAAGAATGCATTTACTTTGTGGTCTCTGCTTGTGCTCATGTGCTGCTGCGTGAATGTGTGTTATTCACAGGAGTCTTTTAAACTTACTTCTTGCTTCAGTCTCCCATATTAATACCAGGTCATTTCCAGAATGCTTTTATAGACATTTTAAAACAATCAGTCTATCCCATTAAATAACACTGAATGTCATATGTCACCTCTAAATAGTAAGGCAAACTGCTAACAATTTTAGGTAATGCAGTAGCAGTTAAGATCCATTTCAGGACATTGTATCCATATGTTGCATATCTGGTTCAATTTTAAAATGAAATGCAACGATAAAATTGTGCCCCTAGCACAGTGTTTAAAATAGACCCAGAAGCTCTGTACACCTGCTGCCCTTTGTGTCAGCAAAAATATCACGTCTGCTGGTATTTGAGCAACTGTTTTAACCAGGCAAGTTGCTGTTTAACTGCACTGTAAATTGTCTGGAATCATTTAACAGGACATGCAGTTTCAGCACTGAAAGAAATGATTGATGTTTCTATCAAGTACTGTATCATTGATATACGTTTCCTGTCCCTTGGGTGTTTCTTCAGACATAGCAGCAAACACATTTTAAATGTCAAGTTAGGTTAGGTTAGACAAGCATCACATTGCTTCTTGCTCAGTGGGAAGCTGCCTTTTCTGTAGGGTATAAAGCCAGCCCTCTGAAGTTTCCCTGAGGTTATTGCTGGGCAAATTCTGGAGAGGGTCCAAACCCTCATGAAAGCTCTGCATTAGAACTACTTGCCATAGTGAACCTGGAAATGGTATGGAAAAGAGCAACATTATACCAGGGATTTTGTAACTAAGGGAAAAACCTGGACTTGGCAACAAATGATAGAATATACCTAAAATTATATATACGTATATAAACTTGGAAGGAAAAAGAAGCAGCAAATCTGAAAGGCAATTGTTTTTCTCATTGGAAGAATACTTTGACTGCAAGAGTCTCTATTCCTCTTTATGCTAATCTGCTTCTGCTGTCACTTAAAATGATGTCATGGAGAAAACCTTTTTTATCGGTTTTATTATCATCTTTTTTATGGTCAGTGGAGGGCAAGGACACTCCAAGAAACAAACTGTTGAAAGGAGCCTTTCAAAGAACCTAAGGAAATTACTTAATTGCCTTTTTTAATCTTTGGTTTTTTCTCTTCCCAGGTTATGAGGGTGTTTCCGAATTTTTCACAGATCTGCTGAACCACATAGCTGCTGTCCTGCAGGGTCAGGTACCTGAGGTGACCCAGCTAAACCGCAGCAAGCTCCTGGCAGAGCAGAGCGGTGGGATCATGGACGAGCGGATATGCTGTGCTAGCACGGGCTGTCTCAGCGTCATGGGAAAAGACTCCTGGATTGTGGAGAGCGAGACCAACAGCTCAGTAAAACTGCAACACCAGAGACTAGGCTGCAACTCGGCAGTGTCCCCCAGCTTCCAGCAGCACTGCGTCGCCACATTGGCAACAAAAGCTTCTTCTCAATAACTTGCCAATGCCGTGGACTGAGAAAAAGCCCCAGGGATACAAATTGTGGTCCTAGAACCAGATCAGGCTTTAACAATACTATTGATTAAAAAGTGGAAAAAAACCCCAATATAAAACACAACACAAAAAAGCAAAATAAAAAAAACCTTTCCATTTGATTTAACCTAATTTACTGATGAAACGGACTGAAAGGGGAAGAATGAGAAAGTGATCCAAATCCATTTAATCAGATTCCCGTTGAAAATCTGTAGTGAGTTTACACACACGTGTGTTTTAACACTAGTCCTTTCATTGTGGGAGGGTTGCTCTTTCATTTCTATTGTTCTTTGTAATCACTGGTGACCAGCATTTTAAAATCAGACCTCATGGTATCAAGATAATAATGTTGAAATGCAGTGTCTGAATGTAACAGTGCTAGAGATTTTTACCTAAAAATCTTCCCGTTCCTCTTTTTTGCAGGTAGGCCATTGCATAAGAAAGCTAAGACAACTTCACTATCACTAAACCAAATCTCTTGAAACGTTGACCAGTCATGATGTTGGCAGGTAGCTTGCTGTGAAGCCACTGCACTTTGAGTAGGACAGAGCAGCCTGCTTATTCAGGGCATAGAACCAAGGTGACCACCCCTGTTCCAGCTTTGCAGTTCTCCCCCCAGGCCTCATTGCTTCACTCAAATCGGCCTCTAACCACGTTTGCCAACAGCAACACCCAGAGAGGGTGCCAGTATTTAGGTTGAGTCATTTAGAAGATTAACATGCTTTCAATTTTCTGCTTGTGCTGAAATACTAGAAGAGTTAATGGAAGCAGCTTGTATCTTAGCAGGTAGTTTAATTCTCCCTCCATTGCACTTGTGAGGACTCTGGGACGGCTCTGGGAAAAGGCTGGCAGAGGTGTGCATTTTCCTTGGAGCAGCACACCTGATCTGTGTATCCTGAGGGGTGACACAGTCGCTGCCTTCCACAGATCCATGCTGTTGTGTATTTTTTTCTGTAAAATATAAACAAAATTGTATACCTTCAAATAGGGTAGAAGTACAGGACAGCTGTAGCTTGGAGACCCTGTTACTTTCTTGCAAGCTGCCAGGTGAGGCCATATGGTAATTTACAACAGTGCTTTATACTATTTGTAAACTATAGCACAGCCAATTTGTATCTCTTGAGATACCTTCTAGTATGGCAGTATCTTCTGCTGTTGAGAATTCCTGCAACTTTTGCCAGTTCTGAACACTATATTGGAAATATCCAAGTGCTAAGAACAGAAACACTATTTTGGTAGAAGTGGCCTTCTTTTCCCCTTATTAGCCCTAAAATACATTTAAGAAGGGTGGTGTTAAGAAAATTTCCTTAGTTAGGCTCCTAGCTTGCAAATACAGGAATTTCTGTCTTTTCTATAGCACATGTTCATAAAGTATCTGTCACTGCAGCATTTAATACCAGTTTGGTTAGTATCATGTGTTAGATGGCTACTCAAAAGGAAAGGGTCTAGAACTTAAAGCCCAGATAGGTCATGGAGAGAGGATTAAACTGTGTAAAAGATGTCACCACCCTGCCTTATGGTACCAGTCCTAGAGAGGAAAACGTTTTGAAGAGTGTTATGTAGCAGTTCTTTTACGTAAACAATGCTTGTAGGCATTGGTCTTCTTCTGTAGAGATTGGTCTTCTTCCAAAAAGCCATTCTTGGGAATTTCCTGTAGCCAGGATTGAATTTTATGGATGATTTACACAACAGAAGATGATTCCTCCTCTAGAGGGATTACTAACTTCAAAATATTTCTGTAGGGACTGGAAGAACCTTATGAATGTGGTATCAGTCAGATCCCAGGGTGCACATAAGCACAGCCAACTTCCTCAAGTGTTGCAGATCAGTTCTGAGCTGGGCACGCTTCACAACCCTTGTATGCTTTGAGGCTGCTGGATCCCGTGTTGTCTGCAGCTCGCAGGTCTCGGATGGCTGTGGTGTGAGTGAGTCAGATGTACATAGGTAAGGGTTTATAAAAGTATTTGTGATAGACCAAACCTTTCATAAAGCCATGACTTTAGTCAGAAAATTGACATCTGTAGTTGGGGTTTGTTTTAATTTGTTTTAAATAAAAAGTGTTTTTATGTTACATGTGTAACAAAAGATGCCCTCAGGAAGGAACTTGCCAGTGCATATTTTTGTATGGTACTTTCTTGTAACCAGCTGGTGGAGTGTTTGTAGACTTGCCTATTGCTCCCTTTATTACAATGGCTTGGGCCTTTTTTGGATTTTTTTGGGTTTTGTTTCTTTACTGGGTGGTGGGGATGAAGCAATGATGTTAGAACTGGGTTACTAACTCAAGACCTTTCAAACTAAGTATGTTTACATGAGTGTTGGATCCAATGGAAATGTCTGTATGCTGTTTCCTAGTTAGAACATCAAATAAGAATTTTATTTTCCTGGCTGCCTTCTGAATTTTGGTTGGCCTATTTTGCACTGCTTTTTTTTTCTCCAAAATAAACTACTGAAATATAATTGTGCATTTAAAACTTGTTTACAAATGATTGTTAGAAGTTTATTTTGTAATTCTCTGAATGCTTGCAGAAATACTATATTTAAATATTACTCCAGACCTTGGCAGTAACTAGAAAACAAGTTTAGGTCATTGGTGTGATCAGTGACATTTTTCCCATAGTCTGTAATTTATTTTTTATTTATCGAATGTATCAGTATCACTTTAATTTACCAGGTGCAGTTATGCAGGTACCTGTTGTGATGTGGCATTACAATAGAGTTTTGACATAAATTACCATGCATTTTCTGTACTACTATATTTCCTTGCAGAAATTAAGGTAATGGCTCATGACTAGAATGTTGCTACATCACAGGGGCAAATTGGGAGACCAATTTGTAGAAGCCAAAACTGTAAATTACTGAATATCCAGACATACAATTACATTCTTGCAAAACATTTGAGCATGAGTATGTTATTCAGCTTGTGCTAAAGTGCTTTTCTGAATTGCTGCCTCATTTGGTAAGTTCAGGATAGTTTTGATTTAAGATAAGCTTCACAGTAAGTTAGTTAATATTCTGTAGTCTTGTCTTTCTTTGTAAAAGTAGAGGAGTGTAGTGACATTAGACCATACCTGAATGCCCTTGCTCTTAAAATTGCAGACAATCTGAGGAGATTTTCCATAATGTCTGTTTGAATTCTTTTTTATTGTGGGTTAGAAAAAGGTTCTTCTGTGTTTTCAGAGGCATACTGTTACTGTGCTGATGGGAGCAATTGTATTAATATTACATGGTCACCAGTTAGCTTTTTAGGGATTTATTACTGTTCTGCTTCACTGTTTGAAATCTACCAGGATACCATTAGCTTGACTGGAATTTCTCCAGGTTTTGTGTCAGCATGGGGTAGATGAGACTCTGGTTTCCACTGTAATTAAATAATTAGGTGAAGATCCTTCCCTGTTGAAGAGAACTTGAGTAGTATTACTGCTGCCTGTGATGTAAAGTCACCCTCTTCCCCCTCTAGCTGACTTGGCCGCATTGTGCCTGACTTTGTAGCCTGTGCCAGAACTTGCTGATCATTATGTGAAAGCCAACTGCAGAAATGCAACCAAACCATCAGCATCAGTGCTAGCACTTGTGCTGTGTCTAATGCAGAACCACTGGGCCAGTGAAGTTTTGCCTTTGGTTGATGTGTCTGGCTGTGCAACCTTTGTGCTGAGGAGCTGATCGACTGGGCTGGTCGGGAGGAAGGATAGAATCATTATTACTATTCAGACTGTTGCAATGTTAAAGCTGTTTAAAGATCTCCATTGTCAGTGTGGGCATGTTTCTGCAGAGGAGGTCTGCAGCACATTGCACAGACAGAAATCTACCAGTTTAATTTGTTTTCATTGTAGATGATGACAAGCTAAGAACCTGACCCAGAGGCATCAGGAGGTAATGAGGATTGCCCAAGATAAAGCCTCAAGTTTTCTAGATTAACTGTGGGCAGTATCCAGCCAGGGGACAACCGAGTGGAGTAATGGTTAGATAATAGAGGCAGAACACAGTCCAAAGGTAACAAAATAAATGGGGCCAGAGGTGTTTGAATTGCCTGGCAAAAAAGAGCAAAACAGGAAAAATGCTCCTGTTGTTTCCCTCCAATTAAAAAAATCCAGACTTCTCCGTTCTTAGACTAACACTGATTTCCTCAAGTCTTTGCATGGCAGCAGTGACAAGTGAGTCAGGCTTTTCCACACTAGCTTGTAGCCTTGCCTTCCACCGCTGTGCAGAAAATCTTGGATTTTGTTTTTTTTAATGAACAGAGTCTGAGTTTGTAGCAGTCTCCCCATGCACACACTTACGGGAGTTCACTTGCATTACCCTGCTAATTTTTTTCCCCTCTCTCTTTTTTAGTAAGAGATGTATTGATTTCTGTATTCAGTATACAATTACTTTATGGTGTGTGTTTTGTAATTAGTAATATGTGAAAATGCTTTGTGTAGATTAAAATATTTCCTTTAATATAATCTCCTCTCGCTTTCATAGAAAAATGGACATGCCATTGCAGATCACATTTCTGATTTTGTTTGTAATATTGCTTTAATATCTATTTCAGAGGAATGTAACCTCCAGAAAAGTACTTTCCACTTTTTTTACTACCTTTCCTTTCACTGTTAACCCTATGTGGATCCAGGCCATCAGCACTTGAGCTTTTGACTGGATGGGTTTCCTATCCTCCATGGATTGTCACATTTACATGGCCACAAAAGTTACTTGAGATGGTTGAAATTTAGGAGGATCCAGGCATAAATGAAGATTTTGGAGCGATTCCTCAGCAACACAAACACAGTAGCATTTGTAGCAAGCAAAGGGAATTGTTTTTGCTCTGTGTGGTCCACCCTGCTCTTGGGGCAGCTTTCTTGTGGAAATAAAAAAATCCATTGAGAAAACATCCTTTATCTGTGATGCAGAAGAAGGGCAAGAAGGGTAGGGCTTGGGAGTAAAATTCTGGCCAGTGGACATCGTGATACCAGTCGTCCAGAATTTCACTTTGTGGTTTTTAGTAGCAATCTGGGGTGATGTTTTCTGCCTCTCCATCATTCTTACCCTCAATCCACTGGGACTGATGGTAGCAGATGCCTGTGGCCCACACAAACTCATTAGCAGGTGACCTTACCCAGCATTTCATGAGTTTGCAAAGGGCTCCCGATGTGTTGAGTTTTTGTTGATGGCCAGGAAATCTCTTGAAACTCCAGAAACAGCTGAAACAGCAAATGGAGTTCATGAAAATCAGGTCTTCCTCTTCCAGCATTTTTAAAGAAACTCGCATTTTGTTTCCTCCTTCATTCATTACACAGTAGTTTTAGATATAAATTATTTTAACTTCATTTTTTGTGTGAAAAGTCATATATACATATATAAAGTTATTAAAAGGTTGAGAATATGTTGAGTATAAAATAGTGACTTCTTTGTTTCAGATGTTAGCAGCCCCTAAAAATGAGTTATTTATCCTCTTGTAAAGTCAGTGCTGTAAAAAAAAAAAATTAAAAAATAAAAGATGTGTTAGATGTATCTTTTATTATTTATTTCTGATTCAGTATTTGATACAGCTTGTGTATACCCTTGTGACAACCACATACTAAAAACACTGTCGTTCTTAAAATGGAGTAACAACAGTTCCTTGGGATCCCAACAATTGTGAGAGAATTGGCCCTCTGGGTGTGAATAGTGTTGGATATTGTCCTTCAGTCTCCAGCATGGCTTCCCACCCAAGCATGGCTGAGTCTCGGGGACCATTGTGTGCGTGTGCTCAGTTTAGCAAGTTCATTGGTATCTGTGTTCAAATCCAGCTGTACAGTGTTAACAAGTGTGTCTTGTGATTCGCTTCAGCCTGGTTCACTATGACTTCTGAAACATAATTCCCATTTTGTACTTAAATTTGTATAGAACTATATAAACCCTTTAAAGATCATGGCTTACTGTAAAACCCAAAATACTTGCTATTTGGCGTCTTCAATTGCATGACTGATCAGATCAGACAATGGAGATGGTGCTTTCATCTAACAGCATTCATTTCAATGGTAATATATTAATTTTCTTTCTGTTTGCCAAGCACCTGTTTTGGACAATGTTTTGGTTTCAACAGTAAAGCAATATGCAGTAGGTATTGTGGCATTATCTCTGTAATTGTTTTGAAGAGAGGACTGTCCCTTTCCAACACATAATGAAAATAAATGCCTTATAACAAGTTCTAGTTTGCTTCCTCTTTCTGAGTGAGGTGAGCAGCTCATTGGGGAGGCCTGTTTTCATGGGAATTCAATGTTCACATCCTTTCTGAGTGTAGTTTGCAGCCGCAGGCTCAGGCCTTGAACACCAGCTTTCCATCTGAAGAAAGTCCTTGGGTCCCAAATATTTGTGATTACTTGAATATCCAATTAAAGACAGTATTTTTAGTAGCTCCATCAAATAACATTATTTTTCCTCTTGTTTTTGCATCAGGTATGGACTATTTCTGTCTGCTGCTGCCATCCTTTGTAAAAAGACTTGTCTAACTCCTTTGAATGTGGCTGCATTTTTGTGGGGGTTGTTTGATTTCTTGGGTTTGTGGTTGGTTTTTTTGTGTAATGGGGATTTTTTGTTTATTTTGGTAGAAGTGTGGTGAGGATCTGAGGGTTTCTGTGAATTTATTGTGACACGTAGGAGTTTGCAAGAAGTTGTATGGGTGCTGCTACTGGCAGAGACTGTCACAAAAAAGGGGGAGAAAGTAAGTCATGGAATATGTCGAGTTGGAGGGGACCGGTCAGGATCATCAAGTCCAACTCCTGGTCCTGCACAGGACACCCCAGGAATCACACCATGTGCCTGAGAGCATTGTCCAAATGCTTCTTGAGCTCAGTCAGGCTTGGAGCTGACCACTTCCCTGGGAAAGCTGTCCAGCTATAAATACAATATATTTACAATATACACTATTCAGATGAAAAATACAGTAGTCAAATTAAAATTTTGGTGAAGATCAATATGATTTCTCCAGGTGGTGTAACTCCTGAATTGACATTTTAGTACTGTTTCTTCAACACCTTTGGTTTCACTTTGGTTCCTCATGTTTCCCTGAGGTTAAAGAGAGTACGCTCTCCTCAGGATAGAGTTGAAAGACTCACAACTTGCTCCAGTGCACTTTCTCCAGCCAGGCTCTTGCCCAGTGCCTTGTGCCAGGGCAGTTTTTGGGCTGTGCCTTGGCTCAGCACCTCCTCTTGCCATTGAGTGGCTGCCTAGGGTTGGGGGTGAGGGCAGTGCCCACTCAGCAGCTCCTGGCTCTCCCTGGGGAGGTACCTGTGGGTGAGGTACCTGTGGGTGAGGTACAGCTCTGGGCACCATGCTCCTCCTGTGCCAGGGAACCCAGCACACTCAGCCCCTGTGTAATGCACCCCACAGGCCAACAGCACTCAGGGTTTTGCTGAATAAAGAAGCTGGTCGACTTTAAAGCCTGGCAGCCATTCCCTGAGCATTTCAGCTGTTCTGTGGGCTGCAGATGATGGGAGAGAACTGAGCTTCAGACAGAGGGGTCTGGAATACAGCCAATGCACATAAAACCTCTAAAATATACTCAGTGCTCAGCTTCCCTAACCTAGGCACCCCTTGGTCCTCCAGCTGCCCTGTGGTCTGAAGCCCAAAGGATGGAAATGTTCTGCCCTGTAAGCACAGTGCCAGCTGGCACCATGGCTCCTGTGAGCCAGTGCACAAAAGGGTCATCTCTTTGGGAAGGCCCTTCACCTCTGGGGACCACAGACCAGTGGTTCTCCTCCTGACTGGCCTATTTGTTATTTCTTTCTAATCTACTCTTGTGTTGTCCACATGGCTTGACTTGGTCAAGTATTGCCCCAGTGTTTAAACGTGTAACTGTGTTCTCTCTGTGTTGGTCGATGAGCCTCAGATGTGAGCCAAGTCTCACTGAAGCACCCAGGACACGCAGTGCCGGGACTGAGCAGGGAGAGCCCCACAATGCTTGGGACACAGGGAAGTGTCCTCGATGCCAGGCCCCAGAGGCAGCAGCGCTGGAGCCTGGGTAAGGAGGAAGCACCATCACGGTGTGTCTGTGGTGAGGGGAGCCCTCCGTTCCCCCCATCTTTGAGGGACTGTACGGGCCCTGCAGCGTGCTCACAACTGACACTGAAGCTGCCAAAACAAAGGAAGGAACCCACTGCAGTTTTATTTTTCCTTAGATAAATTTTTTATATAGAATATATTACAGTCAGAGTTCTCAGCTTTTAATCAAAAGATAACAAGTTATTGCAGTTTTTTACCCAGTGAAACTACCGGTGAAAGAACTTTCTAGAAAGCTGTCCTGTCTTTTAAAAAAAAATGAGGGAGAAAACCCCACCCAGACAGAAAATACACATGTAGGCTGCGCTTTGCACCCACGGGCACCCGGCCGGGCGTGTGGGCAATCCGTGTGGAGAGAGGAGCATGAGGTGAGGCAGCGGCGATGGGCACAACACTATGGGGAGGGAGGCAGGCCTGGGCGCTAGCGAGGTCGGTTCCTAGGCACGGTGCTTCTGCTCGGCTTAATTGCTCCTAGATGGGGAAATGAACACGCGGTGGGAGGGAGGAGGGCGGCGGCGCTGCTTTCGCCGGCACAGGGAGCGCTGGGGCCCTCAGCCTCGCCTCAGCTCGTGCAGCTTGTGGGCAACGCGCTCCAGCTCAGCCTCGATGGCAGCCAGGCTCTCCAGCTCCTGGTCCTGCAACAAAAACCCAGGACAGGTCAGTGGCCACAGGTGGGCAGCCCTCGCCCCCCAGAGCTACAGAGAGCCTTACCTGGGGCCGACGAGCACAGCCTTGTCCTGCCCCACCGCTTCAGCCTGCATCTGTTACTCTGGACAGACGAGTGTGCACAACACTGATTACTTCTGCCCTAATGTTTAATTACTGCTGCTAGTGATGGGGACAAGACATGCAGCTGCCGTCCTCCCCCGTGCCCTGCCAGGCAGGGCGGCCCCCAACGGGGCTGTGCCTCCAGAACATGGGTTGGAGGGAGATGGCTGCTGGGGCAGGCTCTGCCAAACAGCACTGGCTGCCAGCACTGGGTCAGTGGCATCAAACCAGGATGGGCACCGCTGCCTCCACTAGCAGAAGATACTTTTCCTGGGAAAATAGTGACTGAGGAAGCCATCAGTTCAAAGGCTCAAGCTGCCCATCACTTGGTGGTCTTTCTATAGCCGCTCTTGTGTATGTACGCTGTCACTGTAGCTGCTTTATTTAGTGCAGATACTCAGATGCCTGACCATGTGGCTTTGCCTGAACTCAGGTCATATCCAGCTGCCCCTGCCTCGCTGCCAGCCCCGGCCCTGCCTGTCCCTCACAGCTGTGCTCACCTGGGCTCTCTACAGACCATGCACACAGTGCAGCAGCAGCAGGCTCTGTGTGAGCAAACTTCATGCTGTACCCTTTCCCACTGACAGAGCCAAGGTGACAGCCCCTCTCCTGTGTGGAGGGAGAAAAGCCTTGCTGCTGCCTTCAGCAGCTGCCAACCACAGGTTGACACTGAGCCACTGCACTGCATGTGGCTGGTGTGAGAAAAGTAATGGAAGTATGTAAAAATAAGGGGGGTTTTTGTCTCTTCCTGAGCTTTTTCCTGATCAGGGAAAAAAAAATCACCCTGCCCCTCCACTGGGCCCTTGGCTCAGCCCCTGGGAAAGCTCTGGCTACAGCAGGGTGCCTGCAAGCACCCAGGGTGCCCAAGCAGCTGTTCCATTTTGTTTGAAGTGGGTCAGGGAGCAGCTGGCTAAGGATCACCTTGCTGGATGATAACACATCTGACTGGAAAGTGCAGGGGACAGCACTCAGCCCAATCTGTACCCACACTGGCCTCACTGCCAAGCCACACAGCCCCATGGTTCAAAAATGAAGAAAGCGGTCAGAACAGCACCCAGAGCCTGTGCCTTCCCACACTGGTGCATGGCTGGCCTTCCTCACTGACTCCCAGAGGCCCTGATTTAGTTAAAAAGCCAACCAAAGAAAAAGAGTCTCGTTGCAGCTGTAAACACAGCAGTTTTGCATCCTCGGCAACCTCTTTTCCAATTCCCACTTGGAGACTGTCTGCTACCTTGCAGACAAGGTGCAGCCCAGAGCCATTTGCAGGGGCAGGTGGGGAGCAGTCTCCCTGGGGGAGAGATGTGGGATGTGAGCAGACAGTGTGGGAGGCAGATGGGACAGCCCACCCCACTGCATCCCTGCTGGGAGCTGAGACGTTTGGCTTTGCTTTGAACCAACACAACTGGAGATGCTCTCATGGTGGGGGATGCTGATGGGCAATTTTTGGCCAATGGTTTGGTGCATAATGGAGGCAAGAGGAGTGTTTTGGAGGCAAGAGAGCCAAGTGGTTTCACTCACCTGCTGCCCCAGCTTGTTCCTAGGCACCCGATCACGGCCTGTCCCAGGCCCAAAAGCCCAAGCCCAGCCCCACTGCCCAGTCCCCTGCATTATCCCAAATCAACTCTGCCTGGAGCTGGGCCTCAGCACAAAGGTGAACCCACCAGCAGTTCCTGGCTGCTGGGGACATGCTGAGCTATTACGTAGCATCACACAAGGTATCAGATAAGATCTCTAACTTTGGAAGCCTTGCTCAGATGTATTTCTTTATCTGTCAACCAATTCCACTCCTATGCCTCAGGTCTCACACCACAGCTGCACCCCTGATTTACCTCTGTAGGAGGTCTGACAATATTCACTCCATCCCTGAGACAAGGAAAGCATTCCTTTTGACTTGGAAGGGCTTTGGGACACAAGGACAACCCCTAGGCTCCAGTTATAGCTCTGGTCACTATGTCCAGCACAGGCCAGTGCAGAAATCCTGTCACTGGCGACATGACTCTGGGGCCCAGGGAATGCTTTTGTGCTAGCCACTAAAACAAGGATAAAATCCAAAGGCACAGCTAGGTGCAAACGTCAATAATACTTGAGGCTGAATGACCAGAAGTTCACTAAGCATCAACTTAATGTCACAGAGGACTGCTGCTGGCTACATTAATGCCAGTATAGCATCCACATCTCCAAGCGTACTTTGGATAACTGGGCGGGATTTATTCTTAAGCCTATGTACACCAACCTCTGTTCTCCTGTTAGCACTGCCTTCCTCATCCTTCTTTTCTTCAGGCATAGGAGCAAGTGGAAAGCCTCCTTCACCACTGTCCTCCTTTGAGTGACGCTTCCATGACCTTCTCCCACCTTCCTCAGGACTACTGAAGGCATACTTGCGGGACCTAAATGTCTTTTTCATGGATCTGTCTGGGTCTTCCTCACTATCATTTTCCTCCATTCGCTTCTTTGATGTCAGCTGCTTGGCCAGCTCATCCATTTTGTTCCACCTCTTGGTGTCTTCCCATTCTCTGGAGGACTCCTCCTCCATCTCATCACTTTTGGCATCCCTGGGCTGAAAAGTGTCCTCTTCTCCTTGCATCCCCTCATCCTCCAGGCGATGTCTTCCTCCTCTCAGTACCCGGGGCTGCTCTTCCTCCTCCTCTTCTTCCTCCTCTTCAGAGCTCCGCACATCTTTTCCAAATCCCAGCTCATCATCATTATCTGAAAGAACATTAAACAAAGCAGTGAACAAAACTGTTAACCTGTTTAATGTGCACCTTTGAACTGAGCCTTCAGTGGTGATGCCAGATGTATTTCTTGACTTAGGTCTGCTTTCCCAAGATTCTGGAAATACCCACTCTCACATTGCCATGTCAGTAATGAGGCTTGAAGGCAGCAGTCAAAACCCCTGTAGGAAGTTCAGGGAAGATGAATTAGTTGTCCCCAGGAGCTATGAGAGCTGAGCAGCAAGGCAGCTGCAGTGCCTGTGTTGTTACCTGCTGTGCACAGGCCCATGTGTCTGATGCTTGTGATGGGGTCTGGGTGGCTGCTGGCCGGTGTTGTTTCTGTAAACCCATTAAGCACCTGCCTTAACTTTTTGGCTTTGAAGCCTCTAGTCTATCTCAGTGCTCTCAGCTCACCCCAGGAAGGTATCAATGCAGTCTGGGATACGTACTGTCACCTCCCTGCATCTCCTCAGCCTCCTCGTCCTCCTCAGCCAAATCGAGTGACCTCTCTGCTTCAGTAGGGTCCTCCTCTGCAGCTTCTTCTCCATCATCCTCCCGCTCCACACGCTCCCCTGCTACCTCCTTGCTGTGCTCCTGGCCCTTTCTGGATGGCTCTTCTCCCTCATCCTCAAGCTCCAGGCTGTCCTTGGAGCCTCTGGGCTCCTCCTCTTCATCCCCTTGCTGCTGCTGCTCATCCTCACTAAAATTTTTGCCAATGTGGTTGTCCAAAACTTTGTTTCGATGGGTATCCTCAGCATCCCTGATGTCATTGCTCTCAGTTTTCTCCCGATCCTCTTTCTCAACAAAGTCGGTATCCTGAGGCCTGGGTTCCCTCTCCTCCAGGCTGTTTTTGCCCTCCTCTCTTGAGTCTTCATTTTGCTGGGGCTTCTGTGCTGCCAGCTCAGCCAGGGACCCTGTAGGCTGCTCCTCTCCAGGGCGCTCCTCTGCTGCATCTACAGAAGGAGAAACAAGAACACCTCTGCTGAGAGCTCATTTCACAACCAGCAAAGGCCAAGAATTTCTTAGGGAGTTCCAGCCCCACTCAGCAATCTGCTTAAGCAGCCAGTTGATCCTTTTCCAAGTCACTTCAGCATATGTTTGCATTCAAGCAAGGCAAAGTTCTCTCTGGTGCCTGTGCACCTGGAGAGACTTGCAAGGCTGAAGTTAAACATATGCTGAAGTGTTTTGCTGCAGCGCAGTCCTCATCACCATCTCTTGAGATTCCAGCCACGAACTTACCCTGCATGAAACCAGACTGCATGTAAAATGAAATTTTTTAGGAGTGTAATATGGCACTTGCACAGCTCTCCCTGCTCTGAGTGCTGCACTCACATCCTTACTTCTCCCACCAGGCTGAAGAGGCAGCCAGCCCTGTTCACAGGGTGCTGGAGAGAGGAGGGTTGTCTCTTCTTCTGCAAAGGAACTACTCAGCAGGAGCTTAACGTGGGCTGGGTATTTGCTCTTGCTCAAGGGAGACTGGCCTCTTCTAACACTCTTAGCCAGAGAAAACACTTCGTAAAAGAAAATATGGGAGTTTAAAAGGCAGAGAGATATGGAAAGGGAAGTGCAGCCCCAAGGAGGGCTAAGGAGTGTGCCAGGGTAAGAGGATGCAGAGAGCTGATCACACAAGGCTCATGGCCACTAGTGACACTGTGCTGGTGTCACCAGACTGTCAGTGGGCCTGGATGGCCCATGTGCCACATTTCATCTTCACTTCATCTTCCTCCATCTCCACACTGCCAGAGCAAGGGTTTCAGGTGTGTCTTGGCAGTAGGGAGATGCAGTGCCACCATCCTATCTGCTGGATTTTGGTGTTGCTGGCTGCAGCAGCAACAGCCCCGGGGGGTGTCACTCCTCATTGCTCTGAGCAGTTTTGGACTGGTGGCACAACAGTGCTGTGCTGCTGTAGGCCAGCCATGTGCCCAGAACTGCACTGCGGGTGCCCAGCTGCTGCTGGACAAGGATTCACATCACCCCACATTGGCATTGTGTCCTCCTGACCAGGAAAAGGGGACGTGCCAGCCCCTCCTCTCTGCTAAACTGCTTGTCTTTAGAAGGCCAGAGAAACACTGATAAAGGGAAATCCCAGCTGAAGGTGATCTTTCCAAGATAGGGGTGTTTTGTGTGGGTGTGTGTACTGTGTGTGTTTCCATTTTCCCTTCAGAGACTCAGTATCTTAGGTGCCTGGAAGAAAGGATGGCAAAAACCAAGATCACCCTTGCCTGTATCACTGACTCTTTCAGTGCAGGATTTCCCTGGCTGTGACTCATTTTAAGTGTTACAAGTGAGTGAAAGGGTCAGCAGCAGGGTGGAAAAGTCAGTATCACTTTGGTAACTTGGCCATCACCAGTTACTATAGCTCAGAAACTACGTGTTGTTTGAGCTGGTAAATAAGAACAAAGCAAACATCAGGTTGCTTGTGTGTGTCAGCAGCAGCATCAAAGAAGATGCCTAAAAGAGAAGCAGATGGACATATCAAGGCTGTTCGAAAGAAGATCCTTGTTTACAGCCTGACCTGGATTTCCCGGGGGTGGAGGCTGACACTGACCTCTCTGCTTGTTCTTGTCGTTCTGACTTTCAAGGACTTCAGAAAGTTCATCTTCAAAGCCGCTATTTTTCTTCTGCTGCTGAGTTCTCTCATTGGCACCTGTGTCAACAAAAAGTAGGGAAAAGCAACAGTCCCTTCTGTATTTCAGAAAGTAGAGGTAGGAAAATAATTCTCTGACCTTTATATTTGCTACAGTGGAAAAATCTGCCTGGGAGCTGAGAGACTGGAGGGAATGTGAATCAACTGCAGTAACAAAACCACAATCAAAAACATCATCTGCAGGATAGAAAATGGTCTCTAAATAGAGAAGCAGGGTTGCCAGGAAAACTAATATTGATGGAGATCTAGGGAATAAGAGGTGCCGAACTGCAGCACACTGAGGGCAACAAAAGGCTTCATCACTAGACTATTGCAGGATAAAAATTGCCTCCTGCCAGATTCTGCCTACGCACCTCTGTTGAGGTGAGCACTGATAACTCCTGTGTCCTCCAGCCTGGTGGGGGCCCCTCTCCCCTGGGTACTGGGAGGAAGAAGCAGCATTCATTCCTACTGCAGGGGTAGTCTGGGGCTCCAAGGCCCCACACCTTAGCTCTGGGATTATGGAGCCTGCTAGAAAAATACAAGACCCTGGAGAAACGTGTCTGAAGGTAGCATGAGCTGGAGGTCAGGCTGCAGCTGTCCTGGCAACCAGCAATGAGATTTGCAAGCCAAACAAGCCCTGTCCAACCCAGCTCATGCCCTTCTTCTATGCCTTAATGCAAGGGCAAGAGCCAGTGCTGCCAGTCCTCTCTAGCCCAGAACTGAGTGGTGTGGGCTCTCCAGCTTGAGCAGAACCAGCTGCACCAGCACAGAGGACACCAAGATTAACACCTTTGCTTTTCCCTTGGTTTTCAAGACTGTTCCACCCCCAGTCTCTGTGACCTGTAGATTGGATCTCATGTGACAAAGTGGTGTGATGGGCTCAGGCTGAGGAAAGAGGGGAGCAAGGTGCACCTTCATGAAACGAGTCCCTTCTCATGGACTTCATGATGAGTGGCACAGCCTGCCTGAGTGCTCCTCCTCAAATCCCTGGTGTGCCTGGGCAGCCACATCCCAGCATACTAAAGAGACCACGTCTTCTTTCTTCTGGATCACCAGAGCCCATGGAGCCCATCTGAGGTCACTGAGCATCTGACTCCTCACCATTTCAGTAGTGACAAAAATACGGCTTTGGGAGTTGCATGAGACTCTTCCCCAACTCTGACTTCCTGTATTTTTCCTCTCCCCTCTCCCTGTTGCCTCTGTGGCTTCCTTGCTCTGAAGGCATTCTGGTGGCACTGCCTTCCAGCCGTCTCTGGCAGACTTGTCACATGGGTGCAGGGCACAGGGATGCCCTAGTCATTGTCTCTGGTGATGCCCAGCTGCCCCCTGGTTACCCCAGGGAGAAGGAGTAGGGAAGGCCAGGAGGTGCTCTCCCTGCAGCCTGGGGAGAGCCCTGTTGCAGCCTCACCCAGATAGAGGGACCTGGACTAGTTCTGAAGTGGCCTTTCCTGGGATCTGCACATTAGCTCTGGGCAACGGGGCACCTGAGCATGTCCCTTTTTTCCCTCAACACCCCTTGGCACAGCTCCATGGTGCTGCTGCTGCCCCCACATTGACCAGTGGTGAGTGGCCTGCACCTCTCCAAACCGAAGAAACTTGCATTTGAGTTAAGGAAGCCATCAAAAAATACCCACTAGCTCAAGAATATTTTCACTGGGGTCTTTTAGGTGCAAGTCTTACTCACTGTTCAATGGGGCTTCCCTGCTGCCACACCTGGGTTTAGTGCTAGACTCCAGCTGCACAGACAATGGAGGTTTTCTTGCCTTTCATTCTAGTTTGGGAGCTGGTTATTATTTGTTGAATTAAATTACAGTGTTTCCTTTTGGAGTTCTCCCACCTCAAAATGTTTAGACTCTACGTCACCACCAAGTTACATTGATAGCTATTGAAATTATCATGTACATATTGGAGTTATTACAAACAAAATTCCTGTCCCCAATCATACAGTCTCTGCTGAAAATCTTGGAACTACATTTCCTAGGGCATATGGAATGTTCTCAAAATAATATGATTTTTATCATATTTTTACAATCTCAAAATAATATAAAATAAAAAAAAAAAAAACACAAAACCAAACAAGCAGTAAAACTCTATAAAGGACTACAACAGAAGAAAACAATCTTCCCCATAGTTACATTCCCCAAAAAATATATTCACACTGTACCTTGAGCAGCAATTTCCTGAAGTTCCTTCAATAAGTTTTGGTGGCGAAGGATAGAAATAATTCGTTCATCTGCAACAGGGGAGACTTAGTACAGAAAATAGTCAAAGCAAACCTCCCCCCAACCCCAGGAAATGAAATAGAACCCCAAATGCCTCTCCTTCTTCATTTGCTTTTTCTTTCCCTTGGCCTGATTTGCTCTCACATCTGTTAACTGTGTGATTAAGATGACAGGAAGATCCTATGAAAACCAGGCAGTTTGATGTCACCCAGCACCCCAGTGGCCACAGTGCCAACACAAGGCATGGCCTGGGACAAGCAGTGGCTCCATCCTTTCTCCTGGGGCCCAGTACAGCCCAGTGGCAGAGGAGGGTACATGTGTCAGGGGCCCCTGTCAAGGGGCCCAGAGGCCAGGGATCAACTGGTCAGGGCAGGAGCAGCCCCTACTCGCCAGATTTGTTTTTCTGATACCCAGCCCTTAAGTCTGAGGCTGTACCTCCTCGGAGAGTTTCTAGGCATTCCTCACTGATCGGCAGAGGGTTTGGCTTAGATAAAGTATCAGAGATGACCTCTACAATGCACTTCATCACCTAGAAAGAGAGAAAAATATAAATTGGTGAACTGGTTTTTTTGTCTTTTGTTCCTATTTGTTACCAAGGCTAATAAAGTACAGCAGATGATGGCACGGATCTTCTTGCTTTCCTGGTCAAGCCAGGACTGAATGTTCGGTTCTTGTTTTCCCTAACGCAGGAACAGAAGGTACCTTTCAACTGAGAAGTGAGCAAATTACACGTGACAATAGAAAGCTTCTTTGACATGACACACATTCAGCTGAGGACTGCATGGCTTCAGACCATCCCAGAGTGTCAGCACATCTGGAGAGTAAAGGTATCTGAATATATACACAGAATATATAAAATACAATTTGAATATATACAAATCCAAAATCATCCTCTTTTAAGTCAATATATCTCAATTTGCATTTCATAAAAGGACTCAGTGGGAGGTTGTAGAGAGCAAAATGCGGTCATAGCTGTTCAACAGATGACCTTGAAATCTTAAAAGCTCTTCAAACCCTGGGTTAGTTTGAAGTTAGATTGAAGTTAAAGTTAGATTGAAGACAGGCATAGAAGGTGAGGTGAGACAAACTACTTTCAAACACAGATGAGAGATACTGCTCTCAACCCTAGAAAGGAGAAGACACTCTGGAGAAGTGTTTGACCATGTGCTTCGAGTGTTCAAGTAATCTGAAAACAGAGAAGTTCTGACACAGATTCTCAGACAGGATGAACTCTGGGCTTACCTTTTCCAGCAGCCCTTTTTGTTCGTGTAAAACCAGGAATGCTATTTATCTAATTTGTCACCTGCCCTCGGACTGCAGGCATCCTTGCCACGCCAAGACATACTACTGGGAGCCCTAGTGTGTGGTCATGTAGACCTAAATGATCACACAGGACAGAAGCATTCACTCCAGTCTGGTGCTGATTAGTATTGTAGGAATCAGCTGCTTAGTTCAAAAGGAGGATTATTTATAAACCAATCTAGGAACAATGCAGGGCTCACAATTGTCTGTGGTAAAAAAAAGAGAAGCTAAATAGAAAAAAATAATACAATTTAAGCCTTGGAGGCAAAAAAATCATTCACTGAACCTCTTTCTCCTGATGATTTCAGCAGGCAGCCCTGAGAGCCCTGACCTCCCTCACAATGTACCATTCTCAGGAGAGTGGAGCGCTGTGGCTGCAGTAGAAATTAAACACAAGTCAGCAGTCCCCAGTCATCCACAATGCTGTTCATTCAAGCAGTTGGATATATTCACTGGACAGCTGGAATGGGCAAATTCTCACCCTGTGTAAGGAAGAATTCTGCTTTTGCAGATCACAGCCATAAAACACTGGACTCCATGCCTTACACTGTGTAGAGGGAATTGCCTAATGGATTAGAAATGCTACAGGAAAGATTTTTTTAAAAAAGGAAGCAGGGGAATTTCCCTGGTATCATTCTCCTATATCACAAGCAATCCATTAATACTGATTTTAGATGATTTTGAGTCACTCTATTTTAAATAGAAAAAAACCCAGATTCTGATATTTTCCTCTCATGTTTTCTAACCTCTGGACCCACTTATTGTAGCAGTATTTGATGCAGCTTCAGAAGTAAAGACTTTCTCAGCATGAGAAGTAAGACTCTGGTTCAATGAAATATTCTATTCAAGTTTTTCAAGATTTCTAAGCTGATGTAAGGTCTTTGAGCACAAAGAGACACATCACTCACCCCAGAAATACATTCAGCTCTGTGGAGGAGCTTTATAAGGTAATGAAATGAAGAGTGCAGTCATTCCACAACACTCTCATTTTGTTAGAGGAGGTCATGCAGAGTGAGATTTCACAAGGTCATGAAACAACAGCCTGCATCAGGAAATGGAGGAGATCCTTTCCAAATGAGTGTAATTAATCCAGTGCAGAAACTCAGACTGGAATTTTGCCATAGCTATCATCTAACCATGGGCATGTAACTAGATCCTTAAGAGCAGCTCACAATGTCCCTACACAGAAATCTCTAAAGGGTTGTGCCCTTACAAGGACAGACTTAATATCTGAGCTTGGCTATGCCCTCCTAAAATGTATGGTTGTAAGTGAGAAATAGTGTTCTTGAAGCACAAGAGTGAGCAAACACCAGAGACGTTGTAAATGCCTTGGCCTTGTTCAGCTCCCTATGGAAAGCCCTTGGTGTAAGGAAAGTCTGATGAGCTGTCCAGGAAAGGCCTGCAGGCACTGACTACCCATTGTATAGCCCTGAGCCACCCACAAATGCTGGTGGCACAGAGCATGTTGTGTAGGAAGAGCTGCAGTGCTCATTGTTGTATTCATGTGATGATATCTCTGCCCTAATCTGTTTCATAAGACCAGGAATTCCTTCCCTGAAATGCTGTGTCCCAGAGGATGGTGAAGGCAGGAAAGCCTTAATGGCTTCTTCCAATTGCAGCAAATTCAAAAGAAAGCTGATTTTGCTCTCAGTTAGAACTTGTGTCAGTGTAATACCCAGGGAAGGTATGAAGATCTTGAAAAAGTCCTTCCTTGGTGGAAACATTTCAATAGAGTTGCACCATCTGCCACAAAAGTGCCATTTTTTTACACATAGAATATAGTGGGGAATAAAGCTCACAAGGAAAATCATATGACTAATGGGTTGTCCCATCAGATGCCCACTCTGGCATGGAAAGTTGGGGTAAGTGCCTGTCCTGAGTCCCCTTCCTCAGCATACAGCCTAAGGAAGACACCCAGTGTCTCACAGCTCATGGCTCAGTCCCAGCAAGGGCTGAGCAGGCTGAAAGTCTTAACAAAGTGACTGCTCTCCAGGCCCAGGCATGTCTCACAGATGCAGGGAGGCATTGCTTATGGCACACATCCTGCAGGTAACCTGCAATGGAGCCTGTGGCTGACGCTGGCATCAGTGTGCCCTCCTCTGCTGCTGCCTGGGGAAAAACATTATATGGCTAGAAGATTTCATAACATGAAACAGTTCAAGAAGTAAAAAGGAAAAAGGCTGGAGTTTCCTTTACAGACATGAATTTTCAAAGAAATTTTTATTTGGGCACCCAAGAGATCAGCTCATATGAAAGATGGGGAAGGGGGGGTCAGGGAGTCGTGTCTGACATAGATAAACACAGGCAAACCCCCCTATCCAAGCGTTTAGGTGCCAAAAGGCCATTGGGAGCGCGCGTTTGTGAAGGGCAGCTATAAATGTTGGACAGTGTGACACAGATATGTTCACAGAAGATTGTAAAGGAGGGCTGGAGAGGTCAGCCAAGTCCTGCACTGCTCGTAGCCATCCAGACAGGCTGAGCAGGAGCTGAGGATGGATTAGCAAGCTGAGAGTACCAGTTGCCTATTTTTCCAGAGCATGCCTGTTTAAGTAACACACATACAAACTCAGATGGATACACCCCCAAACACACACACACAGTTCCTGAATCACATCTCCCCCCACTCTCCCTTGAGTCACCTCCTGTTGGGAGCTTTGAAAAGCTGAAAGTAGGAGGACTAAGGAGAGTTATACCCAGCCTCCATCTCCTCTCTAAACAAGCTTGCCTGATCCCTCTGTCACATCCTGAGGCACTTCCTGGGCCGCCCAAAAGTGGATGCACAAAGGTTAACTTCTGTTAGGAAAGGAGCAGAGATGGGTTTATGCTTGAGTGATCTCATGCAAATTCCTGGCACTTTCCACAGGGTATTTCAGTGGGAGCAGCCCAAAACCAACCACCTAGGTGGAGGTGAAATCTCACATCCTTTCTCTTCTTTTGACCCTTCTACTACAGGCTCATCCTTACCTTAGTGTCGCCTTTATTCATGTCATTTGTCACAGGAAGGGAGACGGCTGTAAGGTAAGGAGAGGGGGAAAAAAGAGAACTTGTTATTCATCTCATCTGGAAGACAAGCAGAGAAACATTATTCTGCGAAAATGGGAGTGGGGAAGAAAGGCATCTCTCTCTGATGGAAGTGATCCCTGGGTGCAGCAGCTGGATGTGTGCACTGTGCCCCTCAGGGAAGGGAAGGGAAGGGAAGGGAAGGGAAGGGAAGGGAAGGGAAGGGAAGGGAAGGGAAGGGAAGGGAAGGG
>VZUI01021486.1:0-35230 GCA_013401135.1 Cettia cetti
CGGCGGGGCCGGGGCGGGGGGGCTGCGGGAGGGGTGCCGGGGCTGCCCGGCCCGGCCCGGCCTCCCCTCGGCGATGGGCTCGGTCCGGCGGCCCCGGCTCGCTGCCCGCGGGGCGGGAAGGGGCGGCGGGCGGTGTGCGAGAAGCGCCGGTCTCCGAACGGCGTGGGGTGACAGCAGAGGAAATAAAAAGACTTGCGAAAAAAAATAAAGCATCTGCGGGAGCCGACCCGCCCGGCAGGAGGGGGATGTCTGCCTGCCGTGGCTCGGCGGTCCCCCAGTTTGTTTTCTTAGTGGCTCTTTGATGTCCTTTTCAGCGCGTCAGCTGCCGGGTGAACTCTGCGTTCCCACACATAAAGCCCACCGCACACCCCAGCCAACATCAACACCCTCCAAAGCAGATTTGGCATCATCATGAGCGCAGGAATAAATTTCTCGACTGTTTGATAGGGTGCTGGCGTGTGCACAGACAGCTCAGCAAAACGAGAGTCTGTGGACATCCCTGAGTTCTCATAAACACCGTGTCTGTACAGCAAAGTGTTGCTTTATCAGACACATAAATTCCAAACGTGGTAAAATTAGTTCAACTGATCCTAGTGCAGCTCAAAATGCTGAATAGCACAGGTAGATTGCTGTGAAAGTTTTTGACCTAATATCAGCATGTCTCGTTTTTGGATAGGCCACCAAATATCCAAGGCAACTAATCACCAGCCTGACCATGCCTCTAGGCCAGCACTGAGCACTTTTATTTAAGGTCCAGCAATTTTGCTTTGTTTTGATATGTAGTGAGAAAGTTTATTTAGAGACCTCTTTTGAATGCTTTTCAGTCACGGTTTATAAACTTCTCAGCTTCTAGATACCTTAACTCGTTCCCACAACCATCTCTAAAATTGTTGTCCTCAGTTTGAGACTCATCCCCCTCATCTTGGCTTCCTCTGAATTTAAGTGCTGTTTCTCCTTCCTGTCTGCCAGATGACTAACAGCACCGTCTGTGATGAGCACTAAAAGTTCATTTATTACTTCTCCCAAAACTGGCTAGTGAAAGTTTTCATAATGGTTTGTTTCATCAACAGTGCATGCACACTTAACTACACTGTAGCAGTTTCTAAATACACAGGCAAAAGTCCAAGTACTTTTGTTTCTTTTTCTCCCTGTGGAGTACAACAAATATTCTATCCTAAGATTGTAGGGCAGCAGTCATACTGTTTGCTGTTGCCCTAACAGGAGGCCCAAGGAGTTTTGGTTTGGTTATTGAAAGAAGCAGCATCAATGCTGTCACAGAACTACTCATCAGGTCCTGCTCTGATGGATCAAGATTTCTTTTTTTCACAGCGGCCACAATTTCTTCTGGACACTAAAAAACTGTTTTTAAAATTACCTGGGCTTCTCAAAACTTTCTGTGTGGCAGTGATTTCAGTGCCTGTTCTAAACAATGTTCAACAATTCTTACTATCTTCTTTTTGCTTCTTTCCTCATACTGTGTGCACCGTATTCTGCAAATGGGTTGCCCTCACTCTCACACTTAAGTAGCTTGGTCAGTTGAAAGGAGAAAAATTCCAGCTTATTATCAAGAGCCAGGAAATTGGGTTTTTTACAATAGTTGCATGTTACACATGCTGCTGCTTTGGGGCTTCCAGGTGTTCGGTACTGGAGAGGGCACCTGCTATTTGAAGTGGAGGTGGGAGAGCAATTCCTGCAGCCTCTGAATGCATGAGCACTGGAAAGAGGCGCTCCGGTCAGTTTCTTTGGTTTTATTCATTGTCAGGAAGCCCAAGCAAGTTCACAGCATTGTTATTAGCTTTTCAGCATAAACACAAGAGAGACATCTATAAATGAGCACTAGCAATTTGTGTAGGAATGTAGCTGTGACTTGCACCTCCCTGGAGACAGGGACCCCTTTGTAACATTCATTTTAAGAAATGACACATCACCCAGCTTCATATACAAGCAACCTTGAAATTCAGGAAGTTAAGTTCTGCAGATAGTGCCTGTCCTTATAAAAGACAAAGCCCCAATGATATATTTAACCCTCTGTGAACCAGGATATGAATAAGCATACCATTTGTATCTACTCATGTTTCATTTTACAGCTTAGGCATGATTTTATTTGTCTGCTTTGTCACAAGTAACTCCAAGATACTAAGGCATATGTTATTTTGATCATTGATTACACCATGATCCTGGTCCCACCATGAGCCGAGGTTGGCTCTCAGGACGCTGCCATTTAATCCTCTACCTGGAAGCAAAACCGGCACTTCGGACAGTGAATGTTGTCCCAACAACTGAATGTGTCTTTGTGCATTTGTCAGGGATGGATACAAAGCTGCCAGCTGCTGCTGCCAGTAGAAACAGAAAGAGGAGGACTGTTGGGAATAACTGTTCTTTATGGGGACAGCAGTGGATCATGTATGAATGGTGTCTAAGGCGTGTGTCTGGCACTCAGTTACCAGTGGGTCTGGAGTATATCAATTACTCCAAAGTAGTCTTTCACAGGATGTTCATGCTTAATATTTTAAAATTTTGCACAGTGGTGCTGAGCAATAACTGCATAGTTAAATTTATAAAATTGATTTAGATTTTATTTAATATGCACAGTTCAAAAACTTAAATTTTGAAGAGAAAAATATCTACTGCTGTCATGCAGCACCTCCATTTTGAATCACTAATATGTTAAACTTACATTGCAAAAGATGACAGAGATGATAAACCATAGAAACTAAGTTAGGAAAAAATCTTTTTCTTCATTAAGGCACTGGTTCAGATTCTCCCTCATCAATAGTTTCTTTTCATATTTCAGCCAGAATGGAACTGTGAGGTCTCTGGCTTTGACTGGCTCTTACAGAGCAAATTCCCAAGCTCCAGGTTCTTCTAAACCAATGGGTTTGGACCAAGCCTGGGCCCTGGTCCTGGACTGGCTCTGCAAGATGCTTCCAGGCCTGTCTGAGTTGTCTTCAGTACAAGCTTCTGCTTTGCAGCTAATATAGAGACTGCCCAATCCCACAGTTGAACCTGTCTGAGAAGAGATGTCAGGTTCCGAAGAAAGCAGGATTTTTTTTTAACTCTGTGTTAAGAACATTTAAGAGTTGCTGATCTCTCAAGGTAACAAGTCACAATGCATGTCCTTTGTATGGTTCAGTTCAATACTTAAAGGCTTGTTATCGTTTTTGTCTGGACAGAACTCCTCCCAACTCCTTTTCCTGAAAGTCTTTTTACATCTAGGCATGGTTGGCAGACTGTGCTTGCTTGCATGTGGGGAGATGTATTTTTTATTGCCATTGCACCTGCCCATGACTTAAAGATGAGAGGTAGTCCATGAGCAAGAACTGACAACCTGTGACTTGTACTTACATTGGATTTCATAATGCAAACTATCAAGAAAAGGTGTTCTGTGGACAGAGACAGCTGTTCAAAAAGATTTATGTTTCAGTATTCCAGAAGAATGGATTCTTGAAGGTTCCCCTATCATTTATAGACATTGTACCCCTTGCAAGCTCCCAGTTTTGCACTGGTTTCTTCACATTCAGTACCTAATGCAAAGTGGAGTTCAAAGTTTGAAGGGAAATCAGCTTCTTTTCCCACATTGGCCAGCCAAACTTCCCCATGTTATTTGTTTGAGGATCCATAAGAAATTAACTGCACAGTTGTCATCCAGATCCAAAGCAAATGCCCCCCTTAACAAATAATTATTCTTTATCCTGGCAGTCCTCCTAGAGAGGTCAGACAATGGGCATGGAGCTGTAGCTCATTGCAGGGTGGTTGTAGTAGATGACCTTTAAAGGTCCCTTCCAACAGAAGCTGTTCTATGATCCCATGACACTTACCCCTATCTTTGGATTTGCCAAGGTGAGACACATAGGAGAAAGGAAATAGTCAGTGTTGGACAGCTGCTGCCACACGTCACGTCACTGTTCCATAATTAAAACTGTACTACAGCAAGGATTCAACTCTTTGATTGCTTATGGTGAGCAAAGCATATATCCTTGAAAATTGCAGCAAACATTCCAAGTATCTGTTGGTATATCTTTTAGTTTAGAACTTTCGGAGTTTTGAGTTTGAGGTTTATAAGAAATGTAGGGTATCGATACTGTCTTTTAAGGTATCACCTTTGCCCTGTTGTGGTTTCAGGAGCATTACATACCAACACATCTTCAAAGATCAAAAGAAATACACCATCTGAAACATTAAAAACCAGTTTCAGGGTTGTAAGATTCCAGTAAACACAGTTGATGGGAATGCCATTTTCACTTACCATTCAGAGCAAAATAAAAACACTTTCCAACAACCTGAAAGTCCTAAATAGTGACTGCATCTTGCTTTCACAATATTGCAGTGTGATATGCTTTGGTGTCCTTATTTTGTATAAGAGAATATTGAAAATATATATAAATATTTTTCAAAGTTGTTTACACGTTCATCAAGACACTTCAAAGTGCAATACCAATTTTAAAACATCTACAGATGTAGAACAGTGTTTGTTGTGAAAGTGTCTATGAGTCTTACTAAATAATCAAATAAGAATTTGTGAAACAGTTCACAGATACAAAACACAAATAAAACCTTCAGGAATTTCATAATACTTTTGGATGTTGTACATACTCTGTCTGTTGTATGCCTTCTATATTTCTCAAAAGAAATTACTGCCAATAGTAACAACCTTCTGTAACTTACTGTAATTTCCTGGTGTTTGCAAATGTCTTTATGCATTGGAGGAAGAACATAAAACTCTCACCTTAATGCCATACCACAATTCTTTGTAGCTGTCACCTCTGTTTTACCAATGTGTGTTTATCTCTAACACTTAAAAAATAAGTAGCTTGAGCTCTCTGGGATGGTTGCCCTAGAGGAATATTCTTGCTATAATTGCAGTGGCTCCTGTAACAATATATTACTATTAAACAAGCAACTTATTAACACTTGCCAAATATTGTATTCCTTAGATCCACTACACTCAGAACTGAGAATGAAACCCCACAGCATCAGCAGCAATTTTGCTTTCTTGCTGTTCATTGTCAGGTCTTTCCTAAAATCCCTGAGGAATAATCTTACCTTGGGCATTTCTTGGTCTCATAGTCCCACTTTCCTCCCTGAAACACTGCAGGAATTTAGGAGTTTAGGCTGCCTAGCCTTTTACTCAGAAAAGAAAGTGAAGTTGCCAGATAATCATTCAGAGGGTAACACATCTAATCCTTCGGGAGGTCAAGTGAGGTGATTAGAAAGGAGGAGAGGCATACTGCTAATGCTCTGACAGCTCTGTCAATATAAATTCATTAGTATGTATAGAACTATTTTAGTTTTCAAAAAGCAGAATAGTACCTCAGTTGTATTCATGAATTCAGGTCTATCCCGAGTTCACTGCAGGAAAAGCAGATGGATCTGGTGCAAACTGTGTGTGAAATGCAGAACTTTTGGAAGACCAAAATGCTTTCCACAGACAGCCTTTCAGATCTTGTCAGTATTTACTTTTTAATGACAGTCAGTGGCATTTGACCCAGTTGAGTCTCAGGCAACCAACAGTGTGTTGGATGAACAGAAAGATGGGACAGGATCCACCAGGTCCTGAGTGCTACACTTGAAACTTTGCTGTAGTTAGAAGAAAACACCAAATATGGAACTAAGAACTTGTTAGTCCAATGAATATTTTAACACTCTCATGTGTTTATAGATACATATATGCAATACATACTTGTTATACAGAAAATGCTTTAGCACGCAAAAAGATCTGAGAGTATAATTATGTAATTTTTGTCTTAGAATATCCCCAGTACAATAACTGGAGGCACAATCCCAGTGATACAGAGCTACACTTACAGGTGTGCAATCCGTTGCCATAGGTGATTGTGTTGTATGCAATACAATTTTCTGTAGGAAATTTTTTATGCCTTGGTGATTCACCTTTTCTTCTTAGAACATGCAAAAGTCTACATTTCTATAAATATAGAAGTCTCCACCCAAGACAAATATATACATAGACATTATTGTTGAGAACATCTGTATTCATGGATTAGGAAGAACTAATCTGTCTTCACATAGGTTTTTTCTCACTTAGAGAGAAATCCTTTAGGTTGGATCCTTTTTCTCTGGTTAGAAAGGTTTATATCATGCCCGTTTTAAAATCAGCCATGGCATTTCAGTTAAAAGAAAACGGTATGACTTTCATTTTTTCTATATGTATGCAGCTTAACAAAATTATGCAGTAAAGAAAACTAAGTGATACACAGCTTCCAGTATGAGTACATTTGGAAGGGATTGCTTAAACTGTGTGAGCTGTAGGAAATAAAAGGAGCAAGTATAATGAGTAATCTTAGTTACCCAGGCACCCAGCACCTCCTTCAGTATGAGTTTCTGAGGATATACAGGATTATTAGCTGCATTTCTGTTTCCTGAATATTTTATGTTGAAGTACATACTAATAGAATGACTACTTCATTACTACTTAGTACAAAAATTTACTTCATATTATCAGATAACTTCTTTTAGATAACAGTTTTTTGCAACAAGCAGCTAAATATTTATATTTTAATCCAAATAACAGTCTTCACTTGTAATACAATAATTACAATCATGTATTATATGGGTAAATTTTTATTTTCCAAGTTAATGCAGTCCTGGTTCCATTAGATTAGTTTAAGTGCTGATGGCTCTCAGTCAGTTTCCCTCAGTTTCAAACACCTTTCCTTTCTGATGTCTCCGAGCCTTCTGTTTATATCTCAAAATTCTCTCTGGATGTTGTATTCTATTATCTAGTCCTACTCAAAAAAATGGTTAATATTGTTGCCCAATGTCATTTTAGCTTAAGCAGCCACTCAGTGCAGGTTTCCTCATGCTTGTACCATCAGCCCCTGCAGCAGGGCATCATCACACATCACCAATCACCCTGCTCACAGCAGTTCTGATTTCTCCTGCTTGAATATGCATTTTTTTTTTGTTTCTCCCTGCATTGTATTATCTTCCCAGGCAGCATCCAGGCTCTTCATTTTCCTCTTGTCCCGTAGTTCCACCAGGAAGGCAGGCCTTCCCCAAGTAGGGAGGTTCACCTTGGTGTCTGTAAAGGTGGGGCATGAGCAATTAGTTGCCTTTTTCTTTATGCCAGTCTTTAGTTAGTAATCTGCTAGTTCCAGGATCACTTCTCCAGTTTTCTTACCTTGTTTCCATGTGTGTTTGTTCTAGATCTATTTCCTTACTGCACTATTACCTAGTATTGCATATGTGCCTGGACTACTTTTCTGCCTCTTTTCACTTTGTCATCCCCCTTTTGCCAGTTTTACCAGAGAAGAATATATGAGAGTGAATGCTGACAAAAAAAAAAAAAAAAAGAGCAGCTTTTATAGCATCTGAGTCATGCACTCGGACTTTTTGTTTGTTTTTCTTGCTTGCCATTATTTAGTGTCCCCTAGATCACTTCTTCCCTCTTATGGGTTGCCAGCTCTTTCTGTACTGTTCCAGTGTCTACAGGTCCTAAAACTAAACACATTTCTTTGCCCAGGGCATCTACTACAGGATTTAAAATACACCCCAGTCATAATTCAAGGCTTACCTGCCTCTACCACATAAACTTCGGAAAGAGACTGACAGCTTTTCCTGGTCCTAATATATCTCTGCTTTCTTTTGGCTTGTGATCCATCCCCAGATGATACAATCTTTCAAATTCTGTGCCTCTTTTTTAAGCCCACACGGTGTTACAGATCCACTCACAGCAGGCAGTTGCTGCTGCAGGAACAGCTGGTTTGAAACAATCTGCATCTCCAAGGCTTAGTCCCTGCTGAATGTGCCATTCCCTCAGCCCAGCCATTTCTTCTACAAAAGGAGAGGAAGGCAGTTATTTCTTGGAGGAGAGTGGGCATGTGTAGTAAGAGGTTGGATTTGATTTTCTCCTTCCCTGATTCTCCTATTAGTCTACCTGATTTTGTCCTTTACAGGTAAAGTCAGAATAAAATGTCTTTACTCAGCTGGGTCATGAGAAAGTGACACAGAGAGAGATCTCTGATCACACAGGGCTGTGATCAGAGCCTTTTATAGCAAGTATAAGCAGACTTGGTGCTTCCATTCAGTATCCACCTTTCCTCAGCTTGCTCTCACTGCCATCTGTTTTCTCCTCTTTCTCTCAGATTTTCAGCAGTTTCCCTGTCCCTCACAAAACCTGCCACTTTACCACCGTTTGGCTGGAGTGAGTCACAGCCAGATCATAAATTGATGTAACTACTGTTTCTCTGCTTTCCTTGGATTGTTAGTTATCCTGAAGCACCTGGGTTGCTCAAAATTCTTTTATTTTATAGTAAATGAGATAATAGCCAGAAAACAAGACTGCACACCTGCTGTATTCGTTCCCAATCTTCTATGATGACTGTAGGCTTCCTCCTACAAAAGGTTTTTCAGAGTCTTGGTTGTTCAGCAGCTCAGCTAGAATGATTTCACAGACAGGTTTGCTCATGTTTTCCACTGGTTTGTTACACTGAAAATCTTCTTTGCTACACCATATAAACACTGCTAAGAATTTACTGTTATCCTAGTAAATATTCTAACAGTATAATTTGTCTGATTAATGCAGAAAAGCCTCACTTTCTGATGTGCTGGTCACCTTTCCAGTGTGCCTGTAAGTCCTGAGCTTGGCAATCTTCCTGATGCAGACAATGAGACAGGACTTGCTTTATAAGTCTTCAGCCCCTGAGGCCTTCACAAGAAGAACAGTGATGTTTACATTGGGGAATTCTAATTCCTCAGCTTTGGGTAAGTTTGCTTTTATTTTTAAACTTTACGACATCTTCTTCCCTCTTACCTATCTATTCCCACCTAGTTTGATTATTGTGCTGTATCTTTACTCCTGGACTCTTAGATTTCTGCCATCCTCTTCAATTTTATTCCTTTTGCTTTACTAAAATCAGTAGTTTCAGCAATCTAAAACTGTAATTCCTTAGTGGAAATTCCAGGAGACGGGTTAGACACAAGTTGATTTTTTAAAATCACGGTAGTTTTGCTTATGTGCACATTCAGCAGAGCTGTATGAAACTGGAGGTCATTGCATTGTTAAGTTCAAATTTGTCATTGAGCTTCTCAAGAAAGCATCTATAAATGGAAGACATCATGAATGTTTATGCTGTTCAAAGGCCTGTTTTACAATCTGTCAGCAATTGAGTAGTTTGTCAATATAGAATATAAAAAACTAAGCCAAATATCTCATTCAATTTATTCTGCTTTTGTGCTGTTTACGAAATTTATGTTAAAATCCCAACAGATCTTGTGAAAAACCTTATATCCATGGCTTTTGGGGCCAAGAGCAAATCAGCTCATTGTGCACTAGTCTTGTATTAGCCAACATTAGCCAAATATGCTGTAAGAATACTTAAGTATTCAAAATGCTATGTCCTGATATAAAAATTACAAATATTTTTATGTCTTCTTTTATTCCATTTCTTTTTTCTCAAAAAATTCGAAATATGAATAACTGTGGTGGGATAAATGAGAACATGTGGACCTATAGCTATTCTGAGTCTCTGGAGCCCATCTTTACTTTTTGCTATCACAGGAACTCATAACACAGTGTTCCAGGCAAAAACATCATTACAGCTCTATATTGTTATAGGTTGTTATGTATCTATTATAGATATAATACATTTTTATATATTATATACAGTTTAATATGATTGTAGTATACATTTTAATATTTATATTTTGTTACAGATATATGGTTTTGCTTTAATACCAACCTTCTATAAATTTAACTTTTTTTGTTTTTTCAGTGATAGAGTTCACTGCCTTTGGTCAGTCAGGTTGATAGTAGTGAAGCATACTATCATAACAGTACTCTCTAGTAAGAGTAGTACACTATAAAGTAGGAATATTTTCAAAAGTCTTTTGTGTTTTACCCTCATTAAAGCTTAGTCTCATAAACCACACTGAGTCCTCTCCTGACATTTTTCTGGTTGTCATTATCTGGTTCTTTTACTGTCTGTGGTTAAGGAATTAACCATAATGTGCAAATAAAGAGGTTTCTTCATTCATAAGATAATTGTCCACACTGTTAGAGTTATTTGTTCTATTTCCTCCTTCTGCTGTTTCGGCTGCACGCAGTTAAAATACTGAATTACTCTTAAAATCCATGAATTATCTGTTGCTTCTTGACCCAAGCACTCCTGCAGCTGTCTCCTCAGCAACTCCTGTGTTGTCATTCATCTGATTCAACACATGCACAAGGAACATTTACAAAGGGAGCTGAGTCATTCTCTAAATCTGGACCATCATCCTCTGAACACAAAACCTTCCTCTGCAGGACTTAAGGGCAAGTATTAACTGTGTAGTTTTACAGAGGCTGTTTTGGCTTCTCTTACTTCAAATGACTTGTGTATCTAACTGAAAAGCACATAATTTAGCTGTATCCACCAAAATTTTCTTTGTGTCATTTGTGTACATAGTGCCAAATATTTATCTTTTTACTTCTGTGTTCTGTTTTCTTTGAATTAATTTTCATTTCAAAATAGACTCACATCTTCACTGGATTTTTTTTTTTTTTTTTTTTTTTTTTTTTTTTTTTTTTTTTTTGTACATACATGTAATTTCTGTGAACTGTGACTACTTTACTGTCATCCAGGAACTCTTGAGTCTCAAGGAACATAACCTGTACAACCAAATTCTGAATTATTCCAGTCATAACTTTACAAGATGCTCACTGTGAATATCTATCTGGCTTAAGTCTTATGATGTACCTAACATTTAAAAGGGCTGATGACTGAGAACATGTATTAGACACTCTAAAACTGAGGAAAAAGCAAGATCAACTGTTTTGATCTTATTATTTTTGTAGCACTATCTAATATCATACACATTCTTTGCATTTTTTAATGGATGGACTTGTTTCCAGTCTTTTTTCTGTGCTTGCCAAAAATGTATGCTCTGGTAGGTTGAAACCACTCTAGCACAACTAGAGGGGATTAATATCAGGATTTTTTTCAGGTTTATGTCCAAGTTGCTGGGTTACTTGAAGTTCTGAATAAGATTTACGTGAAGACTTGTGAAGAGCTCTGTATCTGAGCTCAAAATAAAGCTTTTCAGCTGACTTATTCCGTATAATTCTTTTTGTGTTTTAGGAATTTTTCATGCTAGCTCTGTTTTTTATAAATACTGCCTTTGTTAAATTTGTAATATCCCAAAGTAATACTTTTTGCTTTGGGTTTATTTTCTTGATTTATATTGTAGCATGTTTATCTTCTCCCTCTCTCTTGTCTAGTTCTTTTTTGGTTTAATGTTGATTTTTCCCCCCTTTGTTTTACAGTAAGTCATATGGCATTGACATCCCTAAGAAATTTAAAGTTACATGGAAGAAAAGTAAACAGTGGATGGGATAGCCATGATGGTTTCTCCACGATGTCATTGCATGTTGATGAAGGGACAGCACTGTGAAATATGAGATGCAAGTGTCTTCAAAATATTACCCTGGTTTTGCAAGGAGTTGCACAAGGAGCCATTCTTTTTCTGCAAAAGGAAGACTTGATTATTCATAATGGTAAAAAAAAAACCAAAAAACAAAACAAAAAAAACAGCACTGCCAGGAACAGAAAAATAACTGCCATATGTTTCCTGTTTTTTTAATTTCCTTTCTATTCCATGAAGTATAGATATTCCTATATAATGAAAAAAAAATGCTAACTATCATCTCTTGTCTCTGTTTTTCTTAAATCTAGAGGTGTTTTGCAGATTTAACTTAAAACAGTCAAACGTCTTGCCCTGTTTTTTCACTTTTAGAATAAACTGAAGTATTTCAGCTTTTGGTGTCTGTCCTGTTTGTTCCCATGATTTCATTTTTTATATCAGGTTTTAGGTTTTCATAAACATCAAGACTTTTTTCAATACTGAGGAATTGAGATGGGTTCTGTTGTATTTCTCTACTAAATTAAATTAATTTTATAACCTATTCTATACTCAGAAACATGAAAACAAATCTTTCTCTGAGTTTAAACTGGGTACATTATGCCTTTAAGGTTAATATACTTTACATAGTGCTTTGCATATTAACTGAAGGAGGTTTGATTAGTTTTATTCTTTTCATTCTTTAAAAAAAAAGTCTTTTCCATTGTGTATTTTCTCTTTTAGTAGAAAGTATAACATCTTCTCTGATAACTTTCCATTATGTTAGAGAATGTTCAACAAAGCCTTTAAGTTCTTTTGTCTTACATTGTAAATCAGGACAGTTAAGGGAAAAAAAAATCTTTCAAGAACATAATATCTGCTTGTAAATACAATACTGTCATTCATCATTAGAGATAACACACAGGGGTTATAGCTGTGTGAGCTATTTAAAAATCAAAAGCAGCACTCTCAGAGTGTAGCCACGTTTGGAGAAGCAGTTACCCCTCAAGAACATACTGTTCTGAAGGGTAACCAAATATAATTATTTCATGGGGTGCCACATAATTGAGATGACTCGGAATTCCCCCTCTTGTAGCACTTCTGATCTGTCTCTTAAGTTTGAAATGGTAAGGTTAAATCTCCTCCTCCTATCACGGGTTGGGAAGTACTTCTGGTGCTAAGAATAGCTCATTAAAGGTGGATGGAATGTCTCCTTTTCTCATGTGCATGTTAATTATCATAACACTCATTGAATGTGTCTTTGCTGGTGGAATGACATACCTTGCTGCTGTATCAATGAAAACTGAGTTTGTTCTTGGTTAAAACTAGGTCCAATGAAGTAAAAACATGGGAAAGTGAGCAAGATTTTTTTTTTTAATATACATTTTTGTTCTAAACAAGTCAGCACCTATTTCTTTTTAGAGAGAATTTGGTTTTAACATAGGACCATGATAATCTGGGTCTAGAATTCATATCTGGAAAATTTAGTGCCTTTGTCTTGTTTCAACTGAACTTGCATGATATTCCTGTTACCTGTGAATACTTAGCACACTGCCACTGCTAGACATTTTGACATGGCTATTGAAATGCCATTTTGAGTGATTTTTCTGCAAGGCTATGATTATCAAAACCCAAAAGGAACATTAAATTACTGAGCATGTTCTTTTAACGATTTGACAAAATATTCCCAGAAATGTTTCTACGTATTCACTGTCTGGCAGACAGCAATGCCTTTATATCCAGTAGCACTGTCTCCCATGGGATCAGAGCAGTTGCTGGACCTTGCCTCTGCCTTACTCTTCATTGCAGTCTCCCTGAGTGACAGGGCTCTGCCCATGTATTACTGTAGCAGAACTCCCCCGAGACACCCTCCTTTGAACCTGAGTAGCCTATGGCATCCCATATTCTTTATTTCTGAATATCAATCTCTCTTTAATGTCTGGCTTCCAGTACATCTGATTCTTCCTACTCTGAGTGTCCTACAGCTAGCAGGTTTTGATGAGCCCCAAGGAGGCACCTCTGTTTCTAGTCTTATTAACACAGGATGATTTTTCTCTGTGTGACAATTCCCTCTGGGTACCACACCACTGTGTAGGGACCTGTGATCTCTCCAAGAACTGTTTTACAAAATAAAGCAAAATGTTTCTCCTTCTGTAGCTTGGTGGAAAGTTTATCCACTCCAACACATGCAGGAAGTCATCCTGCCAACAGTATGCCAAGCAGTACTGCCAAAAGCCACGGGTGCCTCGCTCATCAACCACTGTGTTTTTCACTGCTGCTCTGGAGATGCAGCCACCTGGCTGGGTTTGCCCTGAGTTTGGATTGTAAAACTTAAAATTGGAAAGCAAGGCTGTAAACTGGAGAAAGGCAAAGTAAGTCATTCCTCAGTTAACAATTCCACCACTTTCATAACTCTTGATGTATTCTTGGAAATATATCCAATCACAGTCTGAGTCCCTGCTTCCTTGATAAATTTCAAGCAAATTCACCATGAAAATATTAAGCAGCTGAAGTGAGATATGTGTAACATTCCTGAAGCATTTATTCCCTCAAATTCTAGTCAAGTCAGAGGCACTTACCCTGCTGGTTAGGTTTCACTCAACATAAGGAGGGATCAAATTACAACTCCTTAATTAGCTGTTAGAGAAACCTCAGCCTAGGTTTATTTTAACTACTGCATCAACTAAATGTGACTGTTTCTAACAGGATGATTCTTAGTAGTATGCAAATGGCAAAAAGAAATTTTTTTGGAGGACCTGGTTCTTCAGCCACCCCAGGCAGCCATCTTACGTTCCTCTCTTCTCAAAGAAGTATCCCTGGGAGAAAGGGGGCAGTCTGAGGCCTCAGAAGAATTCTCAAAGCCCAGCTCACAGATAAGACAGTTTACTGTAATCCATTTCCTAATCTATTTCATACTGCTCTACAGCATTATTCATTCTCACCCTTAGGACTTATTTTTTTTTTTTTAGCCTGCCATACCAAAAGGCAAGTTTACAGACCTTATTTAATCCTGAAGAGCGGGAATGTTAATTGGGTTGAAAATGTTAATGATGCATCTAATTCTGTCTTATCTACACTGCTCATCCTGCTCTCAGGACACCTGAGTGCACATGCATCCCAGAACAGAGGCTTGAACATGAATTTTTCTGTGTCACATTCAGCTTTTCCCTTGATGCATTATCAATGGCACTTTACCCACTGACTCAAATATGAATCCCACAGTATTTCCTCTCATTCTGTTTCTGAGCAAGAGCAGGTACATGCTCAAAACATTTTTGATGTGTATTGCCTCAGTTAAAATATAATTGGCTTCATGAAAAGGAAGCAGGTTAGCCAGTTCCACCTTAGCTGAAACCACTATCACCTTTACATTTCAGACTTGTATTTGGTTCTTCAGCTATTTCAATTACCAGTCAAAGAGGGGTTTAAGTAGGCAGCATAATAATACTTGCAATTACTAATAAATAGCAGTTCACAGCACTAACCAGTCTGTCCTTACTACATCCATTTCAGGCAGGCAAATAAATGTTATTATCCTCATTTTACAAACACATTGATTAAGTGACTTACCTAAAGGCCACTCATCAATTTCAATGTCAGTACCAAGATTAGCACAGAGAAACTTCTGCATTGCAGACACAGAAAAAAGTGATTTTTATTATCAAGCCCCCCCCTTCAGAAACAAACAATCATTTTTCATCTGTGTAGTCAAATAACATTTACCCTCCTCATGTCCCCCATATGTTTTGTCCACCTCAAGCTGCTCCCTGACGATGGCTCAAAATGTCTTTAATGTGAGAAGCTTTTCTATCTGCCTCCTGCCTTTGACACAAGGGTTGGAAAGCACTGCTTGGAGAACCTGTGAAACTCCCACAGAGGTGGCTGAGCCTATGGAGGCAGAAGGCAAGGGAAGGGAAGGGGACAGGGGGCTCATGCTGCTCTCCAAAAGGCAATGTAAAGATGAGTAATGATAAGAAGCAGCAGCAGGAGCAGGATTAGATAGAAATTGGGATGATCTTTTATAGTCTCATCTTAAGAGATATTTTTGCCTCTCTAGCAAAGCAAATTTTCAATTTTAAGCTTACTTATTTTAAGTGTACAACAGGTACAATTCTCTTTTGTACTGCTGTTGTAGCTACTGTTTGGAAATTGTTGTAATTGCATTGGTAACACTGGAAGCTGAGTCTTCAGCTCTAAAACACAGTAGCATCTCTGGTCCTCAGTCTGCTGAGCTATTGGGAAAAGTGCTCTATTTTAACACCCTTTCTTTTGAATTTGGAAAGAGTTTTGTATTTGATCCCTGTTGTCTGATTTAGACAGACAGATTGTGTCCAACACCTAACTGACAAGTACAGAATATCACAACGTGCAAAAATTTGTTAAACGTAACTAAGTGTCAAAATGTAAAAACCTGCTCTGCTTACCAGGCAGTTATTTCTAAGGAAAAATATAGGGTGGTAATATATTTGTTTCCCCTCCAGAATAGGTCTTCCTACCTGGAAAAGCAAACAAAATTGGGAAACTCAGGACATCACTTCCAACATCTAATTAAGGCTGTCTGTGTGTAAGGGTGGCAACCTTTTGTTGTAATTTAGATATGGGTCACAAGATCTTGTTGAATCAGCTTCTAAATGTGACAGAGAAAAAAAAATAAAAATCTTTCAAACCACAGTAGTTCAGTTCCTCAGCAGATTCACAAAGCTACCATTACAGCCCATGTTATCTACCAACACCTGAATTTAACCTAGTCATTGAAGCTGATTCAGTGACAATTTCTGAAAGCTGATACATTGCAAAACTGTTGAGCATTTATGATAGATACTGGTATTTCAGAGCAGACTCCCAGGTGATGAATTATATTCTTAATAAGCAGACATGACAAAGTCAAATTTAGAAGTAGAATTTGAGCTAGTTGCCAAGTTTTTAACTGAAGGTCATTTCTTCCTGGTTTTTTTCAACCATGTGCATGTAGACACAAGAAATGTGTGAACTTACCTTCAAAATACCTCAAATATTAACCATATGAATTATACATATGCCTTTTTATGACTTTTAAAAGATTATTTCTTGCATAAAACTAACATCATTCAATTTATTTCTTGTGAGTCACCTGTAGATTGCTGTATCAGAATTATTCAATAGGTTTATACCTGTCAGAATTTTATATTAGCTCCATTATTCACTAACAGTAAAAAAAAAAGGCATCATTTTAAATGAATTCTTAAGCATGGGTGTTTTCTTGTCACTTCATTGGCTTGTCTTCTGTGCAATTCCAGTCCTTACTCTTCCACCTCAGAATTATGAAAGTGTCATATACAGAAGTGATAAGTTTAGCTGCATCAGAATGTGATAGAGGGTTAATCTTGCATAGGGAAAAAGCAGAACATGGCTGGGTGGCCAAAGATGTGATTATGTGTTCTGAAGCCTGATAAATATTGTATCATGCCACAATTTAAGATGCTCAAGGGCTTCACAACCTTAATTGCATTTTAATCATGGGAACTCTGTTCAATTATGTACTTTTGGCTTCTTCAAAAATAAAGCACTTCAGTCTTTGAAAAGATATTATGGTGCATCTCACCTGCAGGGCTACTGCTCTGTTTTCTTCAGGGGTGGTTCTGTGTCCTGAGAAATGCAAACCAAAGGCTTCTGCATTGGGAGAAAAACAGCCTAACTGAAAATACCACCAAGACTATAAGAAGAGAAAATAGTACAGCAAACAATAAAATAACAGAAGAGTGTGTTTTCTTAAAAATGGGGCATTGTCCTTAGCTTGAATGTTCTGCAGAGCCAGTAGCACCTAGTGCTTCCTGAAGTGCATTACCCTGCACAGTGAGAACCTCATTTGAGGCTGATCCTTAGCTAATGCCACAAACATCACTGTTGAAAAGGAGGTTTTTCTTAGAGTCCTTTCTGTTTTGTGATTTATTTTACTGAGCATCTCATAAACTCTGTTCTACCTCCTTGCTAAAAGAAATTAATGATTTTGACTAGGCACTTCAAATCAAATCTATTAAAACACTTAGAGACATGTCTATATCTTCTGAAACTTTTAACACTCTCTTTGCCTTTGGTGAAACTTCTCACATTATTTAGAGTCACAGGCACACTTTAGTGTTTCACTGTATTATGACTTTAGCCATTTTTTTCTTTCTTTGCATTTATTTCTGTGGCATGGTTTTTAATGTCTCCACTGGATTGATAATACTGCAGCATTTTATTATGTTTTTTGGCTCAATTTTCTTACCCATAGGTGCACAGATAACTTGTGTCTTTCATTCACTTCCAGAAGTCCATTCATTATTTTAATAAATACTTCAAGTCAGAGATAAAATGAAATTAATTATTCAGCCATGCTTTGAAAATAAGTTTAAATGATCTGGTGAAGATAAAGTCTGGGGCAGAAAGCCTTATTTTCACTTTAAGGAGCTCCTGCAAACAGAAGTATTGTGTTTGTCCAGAAGCACAACTTGTGCAGGAATTGTTAGTGAAATTCTCTCTGCTTCTCATGTGGGAGAAGTCAGGCCTAGCTGATCAAAACACTCCCTTGTGGCCTTAAAAGTCTCTGATGAATTTTGAAGCGTCAGATCAATGATATGTTATCTTTGTTTCAAAAGAACAATCCTCTGTGATCATTTCTGCTGTGCTAGCTGATCATTTTAAATTAACATAACACAAAACAATTTCACAAAATCAATTCATATTTTTCTCTCCAGAGTTCTAATTTTAAATATGGGAAAAGTGCAGTCAGAAACTTGGTCTGTACAGGAATAAGGTGCCTTACATTTCCCAACCAACAACTGTGTTTTGGGTTGACCATGCCTGGAGGCCAGGACACTCTTTCGCACTAAAGCCACTCTTTCACTCCCCTCCTCACCTGGACAGGGGATTGGGATAAGGGAGAAACCACAAATTGATTACTGCGATGGGCAAAACCGACTTGACTTGGGGAAATTGGTTTGATTTATTGCTAATCAAATCGGAGTAGGATAATGAGAAATAAAAAATAATTACTAAAACATGTTCCCCCACCCCTTTCTTGCTTCCAGGCTCACCTTCACTCCCAATTTTCTCAACATCTTCCCCTCCAGCAGTGCAGGGGGACAGGGAATAGAGTCTGAAATCAGTTTATCACCTTTCAGCCACACCTTCCTCCTCAGGGGGAGGAATCCTCACACTCTCCCTCTCCTAGTGTGGCGTCCCTTCTATGGGAAAGTCCTCCATAGTCTTCTCCAATGTGAGTCCTCCCCATGGGCTACAGTCCCTCAGGAACATGCTACCCCAACACAGGGCCCCTGTGGGACCACAAGTTCTGCCAGAAAAGCAACTCCAGGGCACGCTTCTCTCTTCACAGGGTCACAGGTCCCCACCAGGGTGCTGCTCCATGGAGTTTACAGCTTCCTCCAGGCATCCTCCTGCTCCAGAGTGGATCCTCCCTGGGCTGTGGGTGGATCTCTGCTCATCTGTGCCCTCCCTGGGCTGCAGGGGCACAGCTGCCTTACCATGGTCTCACCAGGGGCTGCAGGGGGATCTCTGCCCCAGTGCCTGCAGCACCTCCTGCCCCTTCTTCTGCCCTGGCCTTGGTGTCTGCAGGGCTGTTCCTCTCACACGTTCTCACTGTTCTCTCTGGCTGTCACTGTACACATTATTCCCCCTTAAAGGTGTTATCCCCAAGGCACAGTCACTGTCACTGGTGGGCTCAGCCTTGGTCAGGAGTGGGTCCTTTCTGGAGCCACCTGGAATTGGCTCTGCTGGACACGGGGGAAGCTTCCAGAAGCTTCTCACAGCAGCCACCCCTGTAGCCCTCCCTGCTATCAGAACCTGGCCAACCCAGTACACCTTCCATTATCTCGTGGTGCTTTTCAAATAAATGATTTCATGTAACTCACAACTTCTGAAGGGATTTGAAGGTTATTTCATTCCATTCATTTCCAAGTAGATTGGATACTAAAAATAAAAAGTAATGACTCAGAGCTTACCTTTCCTGAATCTGGAGCTGAAATGGTAAATATTTAATGAGGGAAACTCTTTCCCAAAGTTTTGTTCTTCTTTGTTCTTCCCGGCAATAAAAAGCAAAATTAATTTCTGAGCACATAGCTGTCCAGGTACCACACTCATGGATAATCATGTTCCCATAGTATAGACACACAATCCCATCCTGCAAAAACCTGTGAGGATGAAAATAGCCCAAATAAAGACAGTGAGAAAATAATTGGAAAAAAAAAAATCACCCAATCTTTCCTTTCATGCAATGCAATGGCTAAGTGGACTGAAAAAGCCTGTAACCATATGCTGTACAGTCTTGATATCACTGGAACACTTACAAACGAAATATACATATGTATTATGCAGATTACTGTAGCTATTTTTAAATATATATATAACATATATATAAAATTAACATTCATGTACTTGGGAGCAGAGGGCACAGTGCAGTATTTGTCCTGTAGCCTGCCTCTCAAACAAGGAAAAAGGCAAAGGCATAAGGCTGACAGTCCTTGTGCTTTCCTTGCAAGGTCTGAATAGCTAAATATAGTTTGTTTCTAATTCTCATTGTTAAAAACCTTTACCTAGAAGAAAAACCTATTAGGAGGAAACAGATGATGCTTTGTGCATAACCAAGTGAACAAAGGAATCTTTTTACCAGGATCCATCATCTCAAGGAGACGCTGCAGCTCCTTTGGAAAAATTCTCTCAGAATAGCACAGTATCTTTGGCTCAAGGTAAGAGATAAATAAGGGTGTGCCAGCAGGGAGAAGTGTGAATAGGGAGTACAAGGGAGCAAGTACGAATAAAATTGCCGAGCTGGATATTTCAGCTCCCTCTCCAATCATCTTCCCACACTGTCAGATCCACACAGGCTTCTGCTCAGATCCTTGGTCTCTGAACGATTTCAAAGACACTTTTTTTTTTTTTTTTTTTTTTCCCTAAGATGGGAAAATAATATTTTGAAGAAAGTAGCTGGCATAGAAACAGCAAGTCTCCACAAATCTTTATTGATCCTAACAGCTTCCTGCCAAAAGCAAATGCACAAACCGTAGGCACCACAAGTCCAAAGGAGTTCTAAAAACAAGCTACACATAGGAAATAGCAAGGGTGTTCACTGGGCCTCACCACTCCATGAGGAGAGAACGTCAGCTGGGCTGGGGATAATCTCAATTCAAGAGCTCCTGGGGCTCAGATTGCCTGTCCTGCTGCCTACCTGGCCTTCCCATGGCAGCAGAGCCACGGTGGAGTCTCACAAGGAAAGTGTGCTCAGATAGCTCAGGACATGCACACAGCTCAGGAAAGGAGGGTGCCCCTCTTGTGTTAATCCAGCCTGCAGAACTCACAGAATCACACAAACCAAAATGTACCCTGAAAGTTCTCCACTCACACATAAACTGATTTCCCCTTTTGCTCCATCACTACTGTAAGAAGATGTTATCATTGTCCTTTTGCTCTACCAAACACAAGAAAGTTTCTCCTGCTAGCAGTGTGAAGACAGAAATTCCTGTCTTTCAAGAAGCAGCTAACAGAGTACATCCCTAGTAAAGACACAGCACAGTGCACAAATGTGTGTACACAGCCACTGTGGAACATAGTGAAGCTGTCTGACTTCTGAAGGCATCCTGAAGATCAGTGTGGTGCAAAACTCACTTTGGCATCTGGTGTGATCACCAGAGCTGGCTGATGTTCAACTCCCAAAGCTGAATTGCCAGAGTAATCTACTTTAAAGATATCTTAAGAACATCTGCACTCACTCACTTGCAGGTCACATATTGTAGAGGCATGTTATGGATGATGTCATCATGGCTAACCTTCAGATTTTGATTTTTTTTCCCCTTAAGTATACTACAACTGGAATTGTAATGATTCTCTCTGGTTTAGATCTAAACTTGCATCTAGGATTAGATTTTAGTTTAAGTTCTACAACAGATATAAAAAAAACCCCATGAAGTTCACAAAGAGATCTAGATTTCCTTAAAATCACAAATGATTGAATAATTTTGCAACTACTTCTAGTTCAAATCTAGGGGTATTTCCTAGAAAAGTCCTGTACCTGACAAATGCATTTTCTCAATAACTTGGACTGCAAGTTTTCCTTACCTTTTGCTTTCCAAATTCTGTCAAGGTGAAACAAACACGAACAAACTCTTCATAAAGGGGTAATTTGTTTTGTTTTTGTTTTTGTTTTTTTTTTTTTTCCTAACAAATGCATTTGCACCATGAGACTCAGGATGCACTGGGAAGGCTGAGTGAAAGCTGCAATTTTTAATTAACTAGCTGTTTTACCAAGGCATTGTAGGAAAACAAGATATTTACATGCTTTACTTTTCTAACATGTATTTCTCTTCATTTGGAGAAGGGCAGGAGGAAGCTTGGAGAGTGCTAGAAAGACCCAAGAGGAACAATCTTAATGGAACACTTATAGCTTCATTTTACCCATCAAATGATGCCAGCTCAGGTTATGTCTGTTGGATCTGTATTCTTTGGCTAGGAGTCTAACATTTAATTTCTTTAATCTCTCCCATGACAGAGTAATGATGTTACCAAACCCTTCCAAACCTTGTGAGCTACTCACAACAATATTATTAGTGTTATTACTTTTACTCTTCCTTACAAAGAATGGGTGATTTGGGAGTCCAGGCACGAAAGTCAAAGTGTCAGAGATACTCAGGGGTGCTGCTATCTGTTTCCTTCTTCAGCCTCAACAGCCACTTGCTTGAACTGAAGAGAAGACTGGTTTTTGTATTCCCAGATGGAAAATTTTCATTCATGCTAATTAAAGAGTGTGCACGGCTCCAGGTTACAGCAAGTCACACATCACTCACAGTCTATTGTTGATTGTTTTTGTTGTTTAGCTGCTTGAAAATTTGTGTGCCAAAGACCTATGCAACATCTTTTGGAAGATCCTTTTGCAACACCAGTCATACTTACACCTTCAAGTAAGTAATACTGTGCCTCATTATGTCCTTGTGTAAAATCCAAGAAAAAGGATGAAATTATTTTACAAAATTGTACAGCAGAACAGGGAAATAACCCAGTTCCTCCCTCCTCCCTCCCAGCAGCCTTCCACTTTTCCTGTCCCCTGGACCAACCTGAGGACAAGATGGGTGACTACAGGCTTGCTGAAGTGCATTTGTTTGCATTGTCTTCTCAGGAATTTAATTTCACAACACCACATGCGTGTCATTGCAATTTAACATGCATTTTGTTGGCATGTTCTATATCTCATTAAAGTCTCATCTCCTTAGCCGATACCATATGCTACTCATGTGTAGCAAAGCCCTTAAATGTAATGAAGAAGGTATAATTGCAATTGAGAAATGAACTGCTGAGCAGCAACCTACAGATATCCCAATTCTACTCCACCACAGAAAGAAACAATATTGCAAGAGCAAATCTCTAACATCATTGTCTCACAGGAAAAAGGTATTGGGCTTAGAGATGCTCCTCAGTCATTCCACTGTCACTACAGGATTCTCAGACCACCAGACAGAGCTGTGTCAATGTGTAGGACAAAGATCAATTTCTAACTTTGTTTTTTTTCCAACTGAGAAGGAAGTTGAACCGTGCTAAACATCTCTGTTTTAAAAAACACTAATTAAAGTTAAAATATTCTGAAAGCAGTTTGAGACCATTAAGCCACCTTTTAAATCTGTTGATAGGTTTTCCTTCTCCTGGATTTTTATCGCTTTTGAGTGACAATAGGAATTTTTGCTGTTTTTCTGACAATAGGTAAATACACACATAGTTTTTAAAAACTGATACTTTTAAAGGACGAATATATTAGTCATTGAAAGTTTTATTTAATCATTATAAATCATAACTAGTCATTATAAAACAAAAATTAAAAAAGCTAGTGGTGAGATTAATCAGGTTCTGTCCTCAGATATGTGAAGGTAATTATGACAAATCAATGTGAAACGCGACTGGTTTAGGTAACAAACCAAGTTTAGACACAAGATCAGGAGGACAGGCTACTAAGAATGGCTGCTGATAATGCAAACATCTGTCACTTCACTGTTGGGAGCACTCACCTGCCCCAGGAACAGGTTTGAGCCTGTGCTGGCTACAGCCACCCAACCCAAAAGGCAAATCTTTGTGGGTCACTGTCAGTGGGAGTTCCAATTAAACAAAGACAACTTTTACCCCTTCAGCATTAACAGCAGCTTCTTGAAGCATGATACCATGTATCTTGACTACAGTGCATCACTAATTAAATCTAAATTAAATTTTACTGAGCAGATTGCCAGGGCCTAATTTTTCGACTGTGATAAATCCAGCTTCCTGATGCTGACTACGTGTTCACTGAAGACAAAGATCCACTGAAGAACAAATAATTTGTGCCTTTCTTGGTGTGTTAGGTTACACAACAAGAATTGAGCTGGTAGCTTTCTTTGGATCATCAGTTTAATGTGCATTTATATTTAGGCAGACATCTTAATTGTACATCCCATAAATTATGATTGGAGCTAAATCAGAGTCCTTAAGATTAAAAAATAGCCACATATTCAAAATTAAACTTTCCTATATTTCTTTGGTGGCAGCTTCTTTTAAAACACTTTATTTTCTTACATCGTCCTCTATCAAAGCTCTATGAATGTGCTAATGGTTGCTTTATTCATGCTTGCCTTGGTCTCACTGAAGTTTTTTTCTTTCTTTCTGTTAGTATAATCTATCTTTTGGATGCCTTCTGTCTGGAAAAAATTGTACAGAATTAGATGAACCTTTATAAAAGAGCACAACTTAATGTAACATTTTAATTAAGCAGTCTTTTTCATTCATTATTTTTTTATCCTAAGAGGCTCTAAATCATAGTCTGTTTCTGGCTGAATATACATAGATTGCTGCCTTGTTTTATCTTTATATTTATATATTCATTTTGAACGTATTTGGATGGAGCTTTAAAAGTTTCTGAGGATCACATATAAGTTATTTTTTATTTGCTCCTTTTCTGTAAACACTGAATGAATTAAGTTATTTTGCCAGACAAATCCTGTAAAAACTGATTGCCATTTCATTAATCATTGACAACAAATTAGTGTTGTGAAAATAAAATGACTGCATTCTTATGAAAATACCACTTTCTCTATAAAATTTGGAAGATGACAGATGATTTTATGTGCTTCAGTTTCTGAATGCCCAGCTTGAAGTTGAGAGGTGCAGAGGACCAGCTGGAAAACAAGCTTCTCTAGATGTACTCAATGGATGGGTCTAATTTGTGCAGTGTGTGGTGGTGAGGAGTGTGGTGATGCTTGCAGTTCCTGCCACAATAAAAGGTCACTTCTCTGGCTTTGCTTGTAATTATCAGTCTTCCTTACAGCCTGTCTAGAGCATCTGCCTGTGCTTTGTTCAGGCTGTCAGCTAGTCTGAAATCCTTAAGCAATCCTGACTATTAATAATTAGCATTTCTTCTGGATTTATTATATAAAATTATTAAGAAATTTCTATTCCAGATGTCTACACAAAGCTATTTCCCATGAATGATGCTCCCTGAAAAAAGAGTGAATTAATACCATGCATCTTTTATAAATAATAAGAATCTGATTCTTAAATAAAGATGCTTACATCTGCCTCTTGCTCCAGATGGTGCAATTTAGCTGCCTATGTTGGTTTTGGTTTTAAACAAATACTTAACCCACCAATTGTCATATCGAGAATTCTTCATTTCTCACAGCTGAAGCTTAAACTGCATTGCTGCTTTAAATCTCAGAACAGGGAGTTTCCTGTCTCACAGGTCAAAAGTACAAGGAAAAAAAAATATTTTTAATATTTCAGTGCAGCAGCCACACTTGTAAAATTGCTTGATGCTGTGCCTTTCTGTTACTAGCAAAAAATTCAGGCAGCAAACTTAATCTAAAATTCCCACAAGGTCTGACAGTATGCAGGTAGTAGGGCAGACCTGAAGCAACTTTTTGGGATTTTTTCTGCTTTTCCCCCACATCACCTGATCACTGAGTTTACATTTCTGTAAACTGGGAGTATCAGTTCCAGCTTGCAGCAAATCCTTCAACATATCAATGCTGTGTCCTTGCCCTAAAATCTGCCCAGGAGGAGGCAGTGAGCAGGCTGCAGCTCTCTGCCAAGGACAGACAGGTGCTGGATGCTGTTTTCCTAGGAGAACCACGGTGGAATGGCACAGCTCCTCCTGGGGAAACCAGAAAAAAACCTGGTGTGTATGGGATGTCCTGTAGGAATATAAAAAGCACAGCATGTATGGTTTGACAAGGTCCTAGCAAAGTTATGGCCCAGATCCACGATGTAAGGAGAGTTTGTAGAGATCTTTGGATGAGATTCACCTGTTTGCTGGCATGGATAAGCAGAGATATCCCTCTGCTATGCCATGCTGTGGCAGCAATTTTTGCCTTGAAGCTTTAGCCAAATTTCATATTTTGAAATAATACTAAATTCTAAAAAGTTATAGAGTTATTCCAATTTGATTTTTTTTAGAATCGTATTCTTATAATACCAAATTCTTAGACTGATTTTAAAAATTATAGTTGGCTTGAAACTTTCATAATAAAATCAATGTGCAGTTTGAGTGAACTCATTACTAGCTAGATTAAAAACAGGGTAAATGAATGTTTTTCCAATTATTATGTTAAAAAAAGTGATTGGAAATCTCTGGTTTAAGAAGCTTGGGGGAAAAAAAATTATGGCTACTTTCCACTTTTTAAATGAAAAACTTATATCTACTTCTCTGAATTTTACTCATGGAGTAATTTTGGAACTAGAAATCATTAGAAAGGTAAAATTTAAATGAAGAGGGTTTTTATTTATTATTTCTTTGTAAGTTTCTTTACTATTGTTGAGGATTTGAGGGTTTTTTTGTAACTGGTTCCATCTGATTTCTCTTTTTTTAATTAAGATAAGAAAAACACTTGGAATAACTTAAACATGATTTGATTTACTTCTTTAGCTAAGCTGATATGTACTTTTATTATGAATCTTCCTCCAAAGATAAAAATTCTCTTTATTCTCATTTTTTCCAGGAAAAATTATGAGGAGGGTAGCTACAGCTATCTAATCTTGAGGGTGTGGGCTGAGTAGCCAGAATTTTTTACTATGGTGGACATTTGACCTGATTTCAGCTTCAGCTACTGGCAGAGCTGTTTCAAACAGGAGTAGTCCCATGATCCCTGAAAATACAAAATAAAAGCCACTATGGGCAACAAGCGAGCCAGAGATTTGGGATCATATTTTAGATTTAGGTCTATTCTAAGTAATTTTCCTTCAGCTGAAACATCTAACCAAAACTATTGAAATGCCTTAGTGGTAATACAGTAATTCCTTGGGCTGATAGCCAGATGAGAACCACTCTCACTAAGCAGCTCCCTGTTTAAATGAGAAGTGCAAGATAAGGGGTACTTCAGGAAACTCTTCCTGGCCACCTCGTGTCATTTTTCCACTTTTTACAGGCTGTGACTGGCTGTAGGAAAAACCGTGGCAGTGTTTTTAAAAATGGAGAACTAGCTCCTCTGTGGGTGTGAAATGGCAAGAAAGAGCACCCCTTTGTCAGCTCAGATGTGCCTCCAACTGCACAAGAGCCCTTCTTGGAAAAGGGGCCTGGCTCTGACTAAGCACTGTCACAGTTCACACAGGAGGGGTTGGCAGAATTCTTTGCTGTGGGCATCATTTTAACTTCCTGACACTGACAGACACCTGTGCCTCTTTGTGGGATAATTAACTCAAAATGCCTAAACCCGAGTTGATAGCCTTTGCAAAACCAGCTTAAAATAAAATCATACTCTCCCCAGGCTCTTCATACAGCTTACAAAGAAATGCAACCTGAGTGTTGCTGTGTCTCTGTGAGATTGAGTCATCATATCACCAAAACAGAACTCACTTAGCAAAGCACTGCCCTGCTTGGTTCAGTATGTTCATGCAACATCAAGCTATCACCATTTTGTTGATATACAGTTTTTAGAGATCTGCTAAGCTACTGCTAAGCTGTCAGTTCAGACTCTTTCCTCTAAAGCTCAAAGATCCATGACCAAAAATTACGGGGTTTTTAACTCTCCATTTCCCAACAGATTTTGACAGTGGGTCCCCACCATTCTTTTTTCTGATGCACTTAAAGCACTTTTACAGTCAATGGATGATATCTGAAGATACTGAATAGTACCAAAATCTTCCCAGGTACAAATAGCCAATTATAAAATGCAACTGAGGGTTGAATAAATTCTTTACTGACCCTGTAGGTAATAAAGTGATGGCCAAAGGTGGGGAGTTCATTATCTGTATCATTATCATAGCTCATATGACTCCCATGCTAATGCCAGCAATTAGTTTGCTCAAATTGTCCATGAGAAATTTTCTGTAAGAACCTAGCAAACTACATTCTGATAACTTTATTCCAGCTATCCAAGATAGAGACATAAACATTGTGAATATATCTATTGATTATGAGTTAGGACAGACTTAACACCCACACCATAATAAGACGTCCAAATAAGCATTAGGGTCCAAGGCAGATCAAGCATGCAGCAATTGTACCTATCAGCCTCATTAGCTAACCCTGACCATCCTTCATGCTTCACAGAAGTGCTTTCTGCATTTTAAAATATCATTAATGGGGAAAAAATGTGTTTGGGATCTCAAATTATTGCTTCTGTGTAATGCTTTTCTAATGTGTTTCTATGAGCATTGGAACTAGCTGTTCATATATAATTTGGGTTGCCTTTCTGAGCCATCAGAACCACTCCTACACAGGACAACACTGTATCAAGTGTGGCTCATGAAAAATAAAAAGTGCAACAGAGAAATGCCTAGAGGCAATTACCTTTAAAAGTAGCAGTTTTAAAACTTCCACTGGTTGTCTTTGTACAGCAGAGGACGCCTTCCATTTATTCATGAAATTCCCATGAACTTCCCAACATTAACATCCTTCACAGGATGTGAAAAAGATGAGTACTTTCCTTTAGTCCTTGTGCCTTGTTAACTGAGGAGTAGGCAGGAGCAGAGATGTTACTCCAAGTAGTTCATGAGCCTCCTTGGTAGTGAGACTGGAAAATGATGTTATAACTCATCAAGATACAGCAATCCCTTTTATTTTTTAAATCCTAATTTTTGACACCTAACTTTTCATCACGCTGAAAGAAGAAGTAAGCCTACCAAGAAAACAATACAAAATATTAGGGGTAGGGTATATTCAAATACTTTCTTTTTTTCTTTGAGGATGTATTTATTCAGATGACAGAATCCTGCCATGAAGTACTCAGGATACTGTGCCCTGAAACACACAAAAGTAGCATTCAGGGAGATGATTTTACTTTGTTGTCGTTATTTCATATAACACACACACATAAAATACATATATTTATGTATCCCTGCACATGTGCATCTATATATACATATATACATACACACATATACACACACACACACATATATATATATAACCACCAAAATTTTTTCATCAGAGCAATAACTTGAGCATGTCTGTGCCTTCCAGGTCTCAGGCCACTGTTGTAGTTGCCAAGCTACAGATCATCAGGGTTCTTAACTTTCACTGTACCCATTCCAGCTCCTACAAAACAATATACTGTAATGATGTGAAGGGGAACATTTTTCAACAAAATTTCACCTACCTATAGCAGAATTGCTTATGTATCTTTCTACATACTGCCATAAAATAAGAGAACCTAAATACAATAGAAAGTGTTTTTCTGACATTACGAGACTAAATAGGACAGTGCAGCATAAAGAATGATGTGCTAAACCAGAAGTCCGACTATTATTTTAGGTATTATACATGAAAGTATCTCTTCTGGTCTATCTCTGTTTGTAAAAAAAACCCATTCCATTCCTGCTTTCAATGTGTGATCCTGCCTTTGTGCCTATTTGAAGGTATAATTTGGCAGGTCCTTTAAACTGAGATCCTAAGTGGCCATGCTTTATGAGTGCTCCCCTTGAGAGCCAGGTGCAAAAGGAAGAGAAGAGAGGAGCCTGTCAGTGAAAACAGAGTTATGGCTAAATCTGAGATACTCTGTGATATAAGTTACTGAAAAATGAAAACAATCTCACAGAACATCATTGTGCAGGCCAAATGAGCCGTGAGAGATTTGGTGGGTAGAATGAAAGGTAATACACTACTGTAATAACTCCAACAGCTTAAGAACAACCTGTGAACTGAAAAGTAAACACCAGCTTCAGAAAACACAAAGTTTGAATGTCAGGAGAGGTCTAACCTGCAGTCCTTTGAAACAGAAGGTGTGCTTCATCTTTTAATAAAAGTTTGATCTCCAATAGCAGACTTCATCTTTCAATACAGGACTGTTGTTGATGCTGGAAAAACAAAAACTTTATATACATGTAGAAGTAAAAAAACACCCTGATTTTCCCCTTTCAATATCTTGCACTATCAAAAACATCACCATGCCTTTTTTCTTGAGAAAGAGTCATTGTTGGCTCATTGTTTTTACTTAATGTCTACCCCACATGCACAGTAACAGGATTGAAAGGTTCACTCAATAGAAACAATAGCGTGGACATATGCTGCCAATATCACTCCTCAAAAAAGTTACATTTGAAAAATTACTTGCAAACCACTGCACCATTACTTGTAGGACAGTAAGGTGATGTTCCCAGTCTGCTACTCTTACGCCAAGCATGAAGAAAAATAAAAATAGAGCATTTTCTAAAGCTTTGTTATAAATTAGGAGCTTCTAGACAGCTTAGAAGGGCTTGTTTGCAGGAACTCATCTCTCATAAAAGGCTTGTTGCAGCTCTAGGGAGGAGTAAAATAGCTACTGATGACATTCAAATCATGATCTGTCTTCTCAGTCATTAATTTTAAATATGATTCATACTCCATTATGCTCTGGAAACCAAAGAAATTATCCTTTATTGTGTCTAGCCATTTTTCATCACTATGTACTCATAATGACCAATTTTGCTCTTCCCTTCTGGTATATGCTTGAAAATGTGGAAAAATTAACCCAGATATTTACATTTGCCTTTAATTCAGCTTCATAAGGATTTCCCAATGTAAATACATATTTATACAATAGAACAGGATTATTAGCATTCAAAATCTATAAACAACATTAGCCCTTAAATTGCTAAATATTAGGGTCCATAAATTGGTAACAAGTCCAGGTCAAACTTCAGGGAACAAGCACTATTGAGCTTTATCCTACTTAAACACAAATAAATACAAAAATATACATTTGAATTACTGTCTAAATCTGTGTGAATTTTAATAACCATTGAAGTTAATTCCAATAACTGATGGGTTTGTAATATTCATACGCTATTGCAATATCAGTGGCATTTTAGTTCTTGGTTTGATCTGGTTATTTTTTGAAAAATAGAACACAGAAAAAGATTTTGGCTCATGTTTTCAAAAATCCAACGGCAGTTCCTTGTTTCAGCTACGTGACTTTGGACAAATCATTTACTCTGTGACTCAAAATCCTACCTGTAAGCTGGAAATTTTCATGATGCATTTCTATACAAAAAAGATATTCTGCATAAAGCTGAGGCATCACTTCCTTCATGTTTAGGAGAGAGTGCATCCTTCTGCATCCTCCTACTTTCACCCCAGGCCAGGCAAAGTTCTCCCTCCAAAGCCTTATGAGACATCACTCTGTTGGAACTCCCATTGATCTTTATTTCCAGGGGGTACAGTGGTGAAATACTATTTTTAATGTGCCTCCCTCCTTCCCAGGTGCACATTCACTGAGAAGTTGCAGCAGGGAAGCATGGAATAACTCTCCATCACTGCAGAATTACTCAAATAAATGAGATAAGATCACTGAGCTAAGTCTCACGGCACACAGTCCAGTCTGATAAATATCTGATGGATTAGGATGGAGAACTAATCAATATTTATTAGCACAAGCTACTTATTGAATAGTATCACAGCATCCCAGAACATACTGAGTTGGAAAGGACCCACAAGGATCATCAAGTCCAACTCCTGGCCTTGCACAGAACCATCCCCAAGAGCCACAACCTGTGCCTGAGAGCTTTGTCCAAATATTTTTGAACTCTGGCAGGCCTGGGGCTGTGACCACTGCCCTGGGAGTAAGTAGGGCACTACATGCAGCAATCACAAAAACAATGTAATTTTCATTCCTGCATGTCCAGCATAAGAGTTCATGGGCATCAGATGTTGCTATGTTTATTAAAAAAAATAAAAAAGAAAGCCTCACTGCTCTTAAAAAACATTGGTGATTTCAGAACATAATAAAGCTTGTAAACTCCTAGACGACTTTTTTTTTTTTTTTTTTTTTTTTTTTTTTTTTCTTCCAGAGTAAGGAGAATAAGGAATTACCTCTACCGGTGAGGGATGGTAAATGATATTATGCAGCTCATACAGCTTGTCAGATGTGAAGCAAATCCCACACCTCCCACAAGTACAAGCTTCAAAGAGCACATTTTCAGCTTAATCACTAAGATTCAATGTTAAATTAGCTTATTGATGGATTGCAAGTAAATATGAGATTTGAAGTGAGGAAGCCAGCACTGCAAAACCTTTAAAGTGCTTCAAGAAAAGAGGGATGATGTATTTAAGTGTGGTGTGTCTGTGACAAGGTGTTGGCAGCAAAGGGACTGCAGAGGTGACATCTGTGAGAGAAGTCCAGGAGCTGCCCTGGCCTGGACACAGCCAGATCCACGATGGATGTGCCATGGGACATCAACCCAACAGGTGGCACTGCTGGGAAAACATAGTTGAGGAAGGGGAGAAAATACTGGAGAAGGAGAAAAGGGATCAGAAATAGTGTGAGAAATTGCCCTATGAGCACCAAGGTGAGAGGAGGAGGAAGAGGAGGTGTCCTGGATGCTGAAGCAGCCTGTGGAGCAGATAACCACACTGCAGCCATGGAGGACACTGTGGTGGAGCAGAGGGATGTCGTCACCTGAAGGAAATGGGTTTTCCTGGAGGTTTATCCCCAAGGGATTTTCCCAAGGGCTTGTGGGAAGGACTCCACTGGAGCTGGGGCAAACTGTGAGGAGTAAGGAGCAGCAGAGAGGAGTGAATATGGAGTGACCACAACCTCCATTCCCCAATCCCCCAGTCTTGGAATATCTACATGAATTCTGAGTGTAAAAAATACAGATACAGCATTAATCCAACAAGTGACATCTGTAGTCACAGGTAAGGGAGCTCATGAAAAAAGGTAGGAATTCTTACATTATCATTGCAAAAGTAATTTAATTAGCCTTCTATCTATTCAGCTTTTTCAAAATGTATTTGGCAAGATCCCTCTTTGGCAATTACATGATTCTAAGTCATTAATTTTTTCAAAGTTTCATTGCCAAAAGAAAGAGATAATAAAACATGACAAAGGAGATATTCTTGAGACAAAGGTATTGGTGGAATTGTGGAAAAGGCAGGAATTGTGACAATATGGCATTTGGCAAAATTTTTAAATTACTGCTTTAAGTTCAAAATTACTCAATAAAGCAAGTTGTTTAATGATTCAGTTTAAATTTTGCCACTTCTTCACAATTGATAGGTTCTGTCATTTAACTGTTATACCATTTATTTTGGGAAATGGAAAACAAGCTACTGAAATAGCTTGGAATACTGAAATTAGGAAGCAAAACTAAGTTATGATTTCATTCCAAGAGTGTTTCCTTACTATTGAGATTTTTCTCCTTGATTTTCCTTCTGTGTACATATTTGTTCCATCAGAGATCTACTTAAATTCCATGCTGTAGCCTATCATTCCAGCTTAGGTAGGCTTAGGTAATTACAGTTCTTCTGGCAGTAACTTTAAGAACAGAAGGCTACAATGTGAGGCTGCATGTTTGTTAGAAAAAAAGAATAAGGACCAAAGAATTAGTTTAGGATAGCCTCCAATACCAAAGGCAGCAGCATCCTGATAGCTGGAAGTGCTTTAATAACTGTAAGAAGCAACCAGAAATACAGAGAAGGAGAGCAGAAACAAACGGCCAGCATAACTTCAGCAAAGTTAAACCAACAGGCAGTTCAACAGAAAAGCTGAGTTTTCTTCAGCTTCCTCTGCATTACTATAGATTACACTCATTTATATCAGAAGACAATTAATCCATACTGCATTTTCCTAATGGGAATGGAAAGACAACATATATTGGCTACCTGAGAAAGCAAAAGAAAGGTAAACTCATAAAATTTTCTATGACAATTGTTCTTATAAGTTTACATAATGCAAGCCAGTCTCAATAATTGCTTCCCATATCAATTTTTTTATTTAGCCTTGTCACATTCCTCAGAATTTTGTTTTTTTTAAAAATAAATGCATGTTTGTAGCATTTTAAGGAAAATATCAAAGCTGTTGTTGAATTTGTCTTGAATAAATAATCCAGATCCTCGCTTGAAATTGTTCCCATTTTGACCTCTGACTTGTCAGAGGATAACTAATAATCAGACAGGCCATCTGTGCTGCCCAAATAATTGGTTGTAACATAAAAGTTCCTCATACTTTGTTCTTGTGTGGTGACATCTAACTTGATTAAAGTAAAAAATCTCGACATCTCCCCCCCGGAAACTTTGTGCACTAAATCAATTAAAACTCTACTAGAACAACAAGCCACAAACTGTAGAAACAAATAAAGACAATTAAATTGCTGAATAGAATTTCTGATCTGGAAAACAAATTGAAAATTTTATATATCTGTTCTCATAATTCTTTCAAGAGGTAGATTTCAGATTGCAAAATGACCCATGTGTGTATAGCCACTTTCCTCTCACCTTTTTTTTTTTAATCGTGTCTCAAAATGAATTGAAGGAATGCTGAAGCAACACATCATGAACCAATACATGAACTTTAATGTCCTCAAGATATTTCAGCATGCCTGAACAAGAAAACAGTGATTTAATTTTAACACTTATGACCATTAATTTATTTATGTTGTAAATATTTCCTGTGATACTTTACAAAGCTTTAAACAACCTAAATTTATTAATCTAAATTTATTAATCTTTTTAGTCTAAGAATTTTTTAAAATATAACTGAGATGACTGATCCTAAGAAATTAAAATTAATTATATAGTAATGAATGCATGATGCAATTCAGCTATTAGAATTACCTTAGTACTGCTAGCAGCTAAAACCCACTTCTCCCAAGTGTTCAACATATATTTCCAGAATTATTTTGGGTACTATGCCCAGTTAAAAATAATGCTAAATTTTTTCTGTGAAGCAGCTCAGGAAAAGATGTTTGGATGGTCATTTACTAAGTGTAATCTAGGGTTCTGGCAGATTACAAAGCCACATGCTGCACAAATTTTGATGTAAATAACCTGATATAAACGAGGCTCCAAATCCCAGAAAATGTAACCAGAGGCATATTTTGCACAGGTTCACATTCAGTAGATTATGTAAGAAAAACATAGCACAGAGTATGTATACAATATACTAAATAAACCTATTACAAGTTTCTTGTATTTTGTTATTTCCTTTTATGCTGATCTTCAGTAATGACCACTTTTGAAACAATATTTAATTTATACAGCTTCATGAAAACCACACCACTAATTTGAAATGGTTTTGGATCAAACTTGTAGGGTAACACTATTTCAACCTTGAACTGACCCTACTCCTGTTCACTGTATACTCAGCTTTGGCTTAATCCTATCTACTTTTGCATTAGTGAAAGTTTATCTGTGTCAACAAGGCAAAAGCAGAGCTATAGTTCTTATGCTTTACATGCCTTACTACCAAAAAAACCCAAACAAATCAAAAATCAAACAAACAAACCCACCCAAATAAAGAAGCTGTCAAATTCTCTGCACCTATGCTACTTCTATTGCTGTTATTACTGGGTAGTGAAAATCTTTTAAATTGCTAGAGGGTTTTTTTTTTTCAGTGAAGACCTTATATAAAATCTTGGAAAAAAATCCCATGAGTAGTATGAGGGGAAAAAAAACTCTCTCTCTCTTTTTTTTTTTTTTTTTATTTATTTATTTTTTTTTTTT